>JAHWFO010004704.1:145345-217683 GCA_023313115.1 Rhysida immarginata | reverse complement strand
TAATAATAATAATAATAATAATAATAATAATAATAATAATAATAATAATGACAATAATGCATCAAGACTGAAAGAAAGAAATCAGTTACAAGGCCCCACAGACGAAGTCCAGCAAGGGGAAGGCAAAAACTAAGTCAAGAAAATCAACTTCACGAAGATCGTTAAAGTCTCTAATATTTTTTTCCAGTACGAATAGATAAAACCGTCTGTGAGTTTCTATTGGTCTTGGGGAAACGAAACCAGATAAGTCCTAAGAATCGTGGGGCCTACAATTGACCATTTAAAATCTTATTTAATAATAATAATAATAACAATAACAATAATAATGTATCAATTATGTGACGTTAAAAAATTTTCCTTTCTCTTCAGAATAAACGTTAGATTTTAAAGGTATTCCTTTTTTATGTAGGAATTGGCAAAGAAATTTTCTTTTTTGGATTTAGAAATGGATGAAAAAGTGAGTGAATTATAAAATTTATTTTGGTGTGTGTCCATCCAATGAAAGAAAAACTGTGTGTCCATCTAAATCTCTGAATTCAATTGTTAGACTTCGCTAGCAATTGAATTTAGAAATTTACAGTTGTCACGGCTTGAGATGGGAGCAGAAGTAGCGAGAGCCAATCTGATTCAAGCACACGTTAATTGTTTAGAAAAGGCGAGACAGCTACCTAGCAACTGTATTCCTAGCAACCACGACCAATACATGTTGGCCATCTGTACAAATAAAGGAGAAATAAATAAAGTAATCCTTGAATGAATTTATATAATAAACTCTAGAGTGCATTTAATCCCATCAAGGCACTGCAGTGAATAACTTTCACTTTTCGCGAGGTGAGATTGACTATACCTGTCATGAAATGATTGTTTAAAGATGTTGTGCAGCCACTCAACATGTGCGAAAATTCTGATTGGTCCCTTTCGCCTCATGAACTATATATTGGACACACACAGGTTTTCTTTAGCTGAGACAGACTAGAGGAGAGTTTATAATAAAATACTTGTTTTTCAGACTACAGCAATATTATATGATACTTTAGATAATTTGACAACAGAATTAATTTGGTTAGGATGCTATCATTTGTCATTACCTGTTTGCTTTCTGTGTAAAATTTTGACACAAATGCCTGGTTTGATAAAAGAATACTCTTTGCTTGTGGATTTGAAGTGAGTTTATTCAGTTGTAAAAACATAAAAATAACCAAAAACTGATTTATTACTTGCTTTTATCTGTAGATTACTGAGGCTAGCGATCACTCTCAAGTTATCTGAATTAGCGAAAGGAATTCATGACAACCTTATTCAAAATCACGAACAAATTACATTGAAACATTTAAAGTATTTAGATTTTTTTCTCAATTAGTAATATGAGAGTTAAATCATTTTATTGGAATGAGATTTTTTATTTTACTTTTTAAAGGTTTGAAGAATTTGCAAATGATTGGAATGAAATGTCAACAACAATCAACAATTTTCATGAATCATTCAAGATTGATGATTGTGAATGTAAAAATAAACTGAATATAAATAACATGTTGGAGAGACACAAAACCAAATATAATAATGTAAGTGATTAAACCCTTTTCTTAAATACATAATCATTTATTGTGATTAATGAAAAGTTTTCTGCCATCTTATTTATTTTAAAAAGCCAAAATGGAATTTGTTATCTGGGGAGGACTACAGAGGGTCATTTCTCCTAAACTTAGCCGATTTTGGATGATTATCACTTCACATGAAGCCCCTTCACCACCGATTATGTTCAACGTGTTTCCCCTGATTCTTGGCAATAGCCCGGTGATGTAATTTCCATGCTAGCAGACTTTTTTGCAGGATGGCAAGAGGATTTGCAGGATGGTTAAGGGTTATTCCCAATAATAGGGTGTCTAGCAAAACAATTTCGTAAAATTCCCTGACTTTTCCCGGTTGATCACGTAATGTTCCCTGACCACCAGGACCAAAAAAAACTATTTTGATAGAATATTATCGCCATTTTTCAAATTTTTTGTTCAATTTCGCTGATTTCGTAAAATTCTGATATTTGGTAAAATTCCCTGACTTTTCCCGGTTTTCCCGTTTGCTAGTTACCCTGCAATAAACCCGGTACTTAAAATAAAGTAAAATAAATGAAGTAACAAAAAACTGATCTGAATGGAGAAGAAGAATAATCTGAAAGTGAGGAAAAACGCCGGAATTTATATCGATCATCCGAAAAAGACCCGGCATTTATTTGAGACCCGGCGTTTAATCTATTTTCAACACCTCACCCGGCTTTTATTCGAGACCGGCGTGTATTTGAATACCCGGCCTGTATTTAAGATTTTACGGTATGTTTATAATTGAATGCTGAATGAAAACGATCGAATGCAACAGCAATTATCAGCCAGAAGATAAAGTTTTTTCTGTTCAAGATTGCAACTGGCGATGAAAAAAGGGTCTCGTAAAATAACCCGAAACGCAAAAAATTAACTGCGCCGCAGCAACTCCTTGTAACACGATAGTTTCTGGTGGTTGGATATGAGGAATTCCCGATCTGTGAGCTGGGTGCCCGCCCTATCATTGTTCTTTCCATCTTGACTACTTGGTAATCTTTAGGACACTTGGTGACAGCATGGCTTACAGTGTCTCCAATGCCCCAGTTGGTAACGGCGTCGAGCGTGATACTCGTGGTTCCTGGTTCGAATCCAGGTTGCAAAATTTTTCATTCCTTTTTTCTCAAATAATATCATTACTTGGTGTTTGGAGAATTAACACTAGTTTTCATTCATTATTTCTTATGCAGTTGAGGAAAGACAGCAATCAAGTCATCACCAAGTGGTGCTGCTGTTCACAATTCTCATCCTAACGTTGTTAAGTGGTGAAGGATATCATTAATGAACTTTGGCGGGAAGTCATTTCTCACCTGACATACTCTCTGGATATTGCTCCTTCAGACTACCATTTGTCCCAGTTGATGCAGGATCATCTATATGGTACCCATATTGAAATGAAGAAGAGCAAAAGCGGATCACCGACTTCGAGTCGAAGAAGGAATTGTTCTTTACCACGGAATTCAATGTCTCCTAAACAGATTTTATTTTGAATAGATTTGTAACAGTTTCTCAGAAATAAATAAAATTAGAATATTTTTCACATACAGGGTATCCTACAAAGGTCTCCCTGAATTTAAGAGTAAATATCTCAGAAACTGAGATTGATAGAAAATGAAATAAGTGGTATGTTTATTTCATAAGGCATAAAAATCAAAATTAGTTACAAATGTTGCCGATACGTGGTGCCGGATCGCTTTAATCTGGAGTCCGTTGTAATTTTTTGGATGGATTTCTTCGGGATACGCTGAAAACTGCAAAAAACGTTGCGACATTTTCAGGACTAACTGCAGATTACCTGGGGCCAACATTTCCCACTACGTACAGCGCCAATTCCTTCTATGTATCCAGCACCAATTTCTTACCATTCCGTATTTCTCTCTGAAATAAGCATAGAATGGATGGCAGAGATTTTTATTGATATACTTCAAATTATCAAAAAAATAAATAAAAAAACATTCTGTAATATAATACTTTTATTTAAATTAAATTGTATAACCTTCTTTAATCCCCAGCAATTCAGTCAAAAATTGATAATTGACATTACACTGAAGGAAATCAAAAGTTTCCTATCCCTGGTAAGAATCTTAGAGGTTTCCATATATCTCTTACAAGTATTCGAGTTAAAGTATTAGAGTCTTAATGGTTTTAAATTTTTTCTAAATATTTCAGGGCTACTTTGGTTTATCAAAAATTTATCTAGAAGATGTTTTAACCTTTTTGAAAGTAAGAAAAATAATTATTTGAAGAATTTTATCAAGGGTAATAAATATTAAAATAAGTTCTCTTTTAAGACCTTTTAAGATCAGTGTCATAAATCTGAAAAGGTTTGTTTTGGTTGATAACTTTTTAAATTGCTTGGAACAATTAAGAGTGTTGTTATCAATACTCAAACTTGATCTATAACATTTTCCCCAAAAACATTTTTTTGTTCTGTAGGTACAAATTATGGCAATAACTTTGACATTAGTATGGAAAATAAAAAATTTCCAAAAGATATTGATAAACATTTCAATTAAATTGATTCCTACTTTAAATTGAGTTTCCATTTTTTGTAAAAACCTCAAAAATACATCCTGACATGTTTCTTTCCCAATTTCTTCACAACATTCAAACAACAGTTTATTTTAAATCTTCAGAGGCTGTAAACCGTTTTCCCTTGGTGTAGACCTATCAAGCTAGATCTGTTCGCATGTTCTTCATTGACTTCAAATCAGGACTACAGTCTGGCCAGTCAAGAACCTTCCCTTTATTGCTGAGCAAACCATTTACGTTTATTTGGACAAGTGGATTGCCGCATTGTCTTGCTTAGTGGCATTTTTTTTTTCAAATGGCATCCGATGAACACTAAACACTTGGTGATATTTCTCTGAATTCTGGCGTCCATTCAAAACTCCAATATTTGTTTGAGCATTAAAGCCAAACGCAGCCCAAACCATGATTGAACCACCACCACTTTGTCGACTGAAAAAAACTTCGTTCTCCTTTTTTAGATCATGCCAATAATTTTGCCACCCATCCGGACCATCCAAATTGAATTTTTTCATTCCAAAATACAATGTAACTTTATTTTGTCTTTTGTCTCTGCCATCTTGCTCTTGGCCCACTCCAAGTGATTTGATTTCTGCGCTTCTGTTAAACATGGTTTATCTGCTATTTTATGATATTTAATAATGGCGCAGTTTTTCAATCTCCTTTGGATTGCTCTTTTCGACACCCTATGTCAACTGAGTTTGGATTTCAGCAGCAGATAAAACCAGTGTGGATGCTAGCCGCAAAATCTTCCGATAAAGTCGATTAGTTGTTTTCTTTGGCCTAAAGTCTGAATATAGACATGCTAGATATAACAACAGAAAATGAACGTTAATTTTCACCAACAGCACGAAAAAGGGTATTATGAATACAATTTCTTCGTATTAATTTTGTATATCACAAAAATATTCTCAAATTGCTTGAGTATGACCTGAAGCTTTTAACTTCCATACTTAAGCAATTTCATCAATTGTCGCTTGTTTGCCAGATGGCATTGCAACAATGGTAATTTTTAGTCTTTCAAAGTTCAGTAATCTAATTGTATAAATTCCAACCACGAAATACATGTAATCGATTTGGAACGCAATGATAATACACAGAGGGTTTTTCTATATTTAAGTCGTGGGAGTAAAGTATGTTTTAAGATTTATTTGCATATGGATTTTTTTTCACAAAAAACAACTGAGCAATATGAAACATTAAAGTGCATTGTTTATAGCATTAGAAGCTTTTCAATTTATCCAAACAATTTGAAAAGTTGTCGACCAAAACCAACTTTTTCCAAATTTTGGGGGGCAAAGTGGGGCAGAATAGAAAGTACATATTGTGCCTAAAAATTGAAACTAATAAAAATAGTATATGGTTCAATAGCTTCAAATTCAGTAAGGTTAGATAAGAATAACTATTTAACCTTCAAACGTTTATGGTTCTTGCATATCTATTTATAAGCTATTTAATGACGTTTGTGTTAGGTTACACTTATTGTAAAAATTCAAATAAGTTGATTAGTGGGGATCGATATCAGTGCAGTGGGTTAACAGATGTTCTTGCGTCAGGTGTTGCCACATCTAACAATCTATTGCATATTGATCAGTTTTCTTGAAACGAATTCTGCTGTCTCTGAAATTACATGGGTAACAACTGAAAAATGAACCCCTAGAAAGAGTGTTGTCACATTGCTGATTTTACATAGAAGTTAAATAGGATCAGATTTTCAAGATTGTGGAGTAACTCATTATCAGTGCAGGGAGCACTAGATATTCTTGTTTCAAGTGTATAAAGGAACTTGTCAGGGGACTATGTAACCAAATAAATTTTCCAGTGTTTGTTCGGGTTGACAATACTACTCAAAATCATGGAACATACCTGGAAGTTGTCACCATTCACCATTTGTTCAGTTAATAGAATTTGATTGGAAGTCACATAGTGGACCTTTGTGAAGCTGAATGGTCCTTGTCATGTGTAAATAACTTAATGTTTAAAGAGTAGGCAGTGGAAGATTGCAAATGACATAGAACGGATAAGGGTAAAGTTGGTTTAATATTGATTACAAGATTTGACCTAAACAAACTAACACAGCAAAGTTATAAAAGCTTATAATAACTTTTATTAAAATAAATCAAAATAATGCCTTAGTCTAAGTATCTTATATAGCTAGGTAAAGCTTATACATAACTTATGTATAGGATATAAAAGTAAGTAAATGCAAGTAATACGCACTAATCAAACTCAACAACACTCACAGGAAACTTTTAACTTATCACTGAATCAATAATAACAACGAATATCGGTAGCACATAATTGATTTGAAGTTTTAGCTCATTAGCATTCATAACATTAGCAAATCGTAGAGCACATCAACTCGAAGAAAGGACTGAATCAGGATGAAGCCAACACACAATTAGTTGAGATATGATTATAGCACAATGTCATTGGATCATACACAATGATGATACACGGATGTCAATGTGCTGTTGAAGACAGCAATACAAATAGTTGAAGCTAAAAGAAATTAAAGTCACGGTTGAGGTCAAAAGTCAATTATCAGGGTTATCACCAGCCTGGATACGGATGCACTGTAATGACACCAGTGATTAGAGAGCAATACGATTAAAGACCAGAGCACTTTGGATCTCGTCACCACTACTAATCGTTGGGAAAACTGACGTAGAAAATTTAATAGAATTGTCAAGTTCGGAGGTCATAGAAGAAGTGCTAGGAAGTAGAATTTATTTCACCAACACGAAGCCCAATTCCTTCTCGATGTAAGCGTTTAAGCTATACGGCCATAGCCCTCGTATCTCAGACTGATAACGAAAATTGTAACTACGCAGCTCCGGGAACGCTTGATCCGTAACTCTGGCACTAAGCAATAAGTGTAAACGTGCCTGTGATATAAAGTTCGTAGTAGTTTTCAAAGTCCAATGCGGAGGCTTCGGAAACGTTACGTTTTCACAATTGGAGTGCAAGGAAATTAAAATGCTCACCTCGCCCCTTTGGCAAATGGCAGAGTTCGCTATAGCATCGAGGTCTCCACGTTGCTCCCTCCTTCTCGGCATCGGAATCCGGCACTCCTACGGGGAATTGAGGCGGTCAGGGTTGCTGGCACCTTTCCGCTCGGCTTTCAGGTTATCGCGAGCAGGTTCCTCGCATTTTCCTTTGCGACCGTAGAAACGTGCCTCTCGTCACTCCCTCGCTCACGTCCGCCTCCGACGACTCTTCTATAACGACTGCCTCGATCGCATTTTCTCCCGTTGTCATCTCGACTTTCGCGCTCTCGTCGCTCATTGGTTTCCTGCGCCTGACGTTGTTGACGACGGGTATTTCGTCGGCCCCTTCTCCATTTCGAACCATAGAGGTAACGAGTACGGAACTGACCGATGATGTCATCGGAATTCTGGATGGCGTTTGAATTCCGTGACAGTCCTTCCCCAAAATGCAGGGAAATTGGACAGGAGATGTCTGCAGCGTCTGGATTCCAGGAAGAATTATTCACCCACAACTGTGTAGAAATTTTAGCATCGAAAAGGGACCATAGTTCCTATCCCAAAAAAGAGGTTCAGGCTGATGGCATCTTAACAAAAGATATGCTAAGTCAAACAAATGAATACAAACTACCAGCAAAGTTAACATATAAGAAGATTCCCAGTTCAGAAAAGTGCAGACCTTCAGCACATTCGAAAGGCCACTTTAACAGACCAAACAGTCCAATCAGAGCAGAGTCACGCCATGTATATCAGCTCGGACCATCTGTAATTGCTTCCTGGAAACTGGACTGCAGTCGCAGCTTCCTTCGAGAAAACCACTTACACCTTGACGCTGTCAAATGTGCCTTTAAAAATGCCAAGAACTTGGAGAAAAGTCTTTTTCTGTCTGGGCATGAGTGACAGTCATACAGTCTACATGACCGTTGAAGACCAGGTGAGAGGCACATTCCATGATATATACAGGGTGACGAAAAACAAATTGTAGATAATGATACATATAATAGATCATGGTATAGTGATGCATTTTATCCCTATAAACATGTGTCCGAATTTGAACGCATCATTTGTTTTTCGTCACCCTATATGTATATTTGTTAACCCATTTACGCCGAAATTGGTAAAAATGGAAATTGAGACTTCATATCTTAAATTTATGTTCTGTAACATGTAAAGACAAAAAATATAGTTTACAAAGACATAAAAAGTTACAAGAATATAATTAAAAAGGGACTTAAAACTAATAAATTTAAAAGATTACGAAATAACAAAGCTTCTAACAGTCCAAGTAATCTCAGTCCACTGTCCTGGCAATAATTTTCACACTTCGTGGAAACGGACTCAATTGTCGACTCGACACTTGTTTAAAAGGTGACAATATGAAATGATAACGATGATAAACAAACTAACGACGACGGGAAACCACAAATCCACAATAATCATTTAATAATGCCTCAGATGTACATTTCGAAAGCTATGCTTTCTTCATCAGTGAGTGATTAACAAACAGAGAACTCGGAATTTATAAGAAAAATACAACAATAATTGACCAATTACAGAAAAGTAACCTTAATAACTAATTACAACTATACTAACACAAAACAAAACAACCAATCACGCTAAACTGTTAAGACCCGATCATTTCAAATTTAAAAATATCCACCTCAAGAAACTACACTTAGAAGGCAATCCACTTATAAGAGCCGATATATCGTTTACTTTATAAGAATCGATATATCGATTACTTAAGAATAAACTTAGCGAGGGGTAACCATTCCCCTACAGGCATAGGGCCGTCATCATTGTTGAGTAGTTGATTAGTTGCTTTGTTTTTTACAATTTCCAGAGATTCTAAAAAACGTATTAACTTGGGATCTTTACCGGAGTGAATAATTTTAAATGAATTGGTATCGTAATCATGCTTTTCCTTCAAAATATGGTCAGCAAAGGATGAAGCACCGATTTTAAAATTCTTTATGCTGGCTATGTGTTCTGTCTTTCGTTTGGCCACGCCTCTCAGTGAGCTGCCCAAATAGAAGTGTCCACACGTGGCACACCCAAACTTATAGACACCTGCTCGTTCCTCCGCGGGGATTTTGTCCTTTGCTGCACATAAACTCCTCTTCACCGTATTAACGCTCCTGAAGGCTACTTTAATACTGAAGTCACTACACAGCTTTTTTAGGCCTCGATTCAACTGTACGTTGTATGGTAACACCAATACATTTTTGTAGTCAACTAATTCCTTTCTAAGGGTCGTGACCTGTTCAATCTTCAGGTGTCTACTGATCTTTGTGGTCATTCGGTCGACCATTTTACTTTCAAAACCATTAAACACAGCACAGGATTTTATTAAAGCAATCTCCTTTTTTCTGGCTTCCTCGTTAAGTGGTAGTATCAACGCTCTTCTGACTTGATGGTGGAATGCTGCTAATTTTTGGGAATTACAGTGGTTGGAGTCATTCCTTATGTAGGCTGGCGTGAAGTTACTTTTTCTGTGGACGTCAAATCGTAATTGATTTCCTGAGCGTATGATTAACAAATCAAGAAATGGTAACTGCCTGTCTTCTTCCTCTTCCATGGTGAAATTGATATGGCTGCACAAAGAATTAAGGGAGACCAAGAATTCCCTAATATCTCCTTCTTGTGTGTTGTAGATGCAGACAATATCATCTACATATCTATACCATATTCTAGGGAAGTATTTGAAGCTATTTAACGCAAAATTTTCCAATTTACGAATATACAAATTGGCAAGGTAAGGGCTAACACTGCTGCCCATTGGTGTACCGTCCGTCATCTTATAATACTGCCCGTTGAACATGAAAATATTGTTGTAAACGATCAGCTTCATCACCCTCATAATCTCACTTGTAATACCCAAGGGAACGTCGTTTTCATCAAGGACTTCCTCCAACCAATCTAATGTTTCTTTAACTGGAATGCTTGGAAATAAACTTTCGATGTCAAACGATACCAGTTTATCTTCTTCATTGATGTTAACATCTTTAAGGCTTAAACTGAGGTCAGTACTATTTTTAATGCTAAAGTTTACACCTGGGAGGTTCAATGATGCCAAATAGGTTGATAGCATAAATTTTCCTAATTTATGTGTGGGAGAACCTATGCAATCAACGATCGGTCTCCATTTGTTTCCTATTTTATGGGTTTTAGGTAGGCAGTATAACCGAGGGGCTACAGGGTTAATAGGTAATAACGAGCGTGAGGAGATATCCTTAAAGATGAACTTACATTGTTTAACACATTCCTTTGTCTTTCTGTGAAGGCCTGGCACTGGGTTTTTCGTTAATTTTTCGTAGGGCCCCTCATCTAATAGCCTCTGAACACTAGTGAAATAATCTTCTTTGTCCACGATTACAAGGTGATTAGATTTGTCGTCTTTAAGGTAAATAACTGGTTTTTCTTCTCTTATAACGATGATAACGATGACAAATTTTGAATTTTGAAATTAAGGTCTGAAAAGTTTGCAATAAAAATTTAGATGAAATGAAAATGCAGTCCAATAAATAGTCAATTATTTCATGATACTTAAAAATTAAACATGCTCCATGATAACTTAAAAATAAAAATTTTTTACTTTTAATTCACTTAACAAGAAATCCAAGTAGTGACGTCAGTTCCTGGCCCGTTGCCTAGCGATTCCTAACTTAGATTTTATTTAAAATTATATGCACTCTTCCATAGATGTAATTTTTTATGTCTTTACATGCTACAGAATATGAATTTAAGATATGAAGTCTCAATTTTCATTTTTACCGATTTCGGCGTAAATGGGTTAACAAAATAAAATTTCCCAACTATCATTTTATGAAGTGGCCCCTGAAGCGAGAGGATAGGCTACCCAGCAGTACTGTCCTGTATATTTTTGCACCACCCTGTACATGTGAATTTGAAACTTCAGAATTTGAAAGGGTTTGCTTTGACATCATACTTATGGTGTGACAGGGTCAGTGTTTTTGTTTTGTTTTTTTATTTGTTGCTTAGTCGTTTTTTATCGTTTTTCGTTATAAGGAAGTATAACGAAAAACGATAAAAAACGACTAAGCAACAAATAAAAAAACAAAACAAAAACACAAATACACGATGTGATCATAGTGTTTCATTCGGTAGACTCTGAACATAAAATCTCAGCAATTTACCATCATCCTTTTGGGTGTTCAATTTTCATTTGCCATCAGTGTATATTTCAAATCAATACTTTATATTTCATGATATGTTTCAAAAAATGAATATTTCGCCAGTTCATAACTTGTACTTGCTGCACTTTTGCTATTTATACTGTATGTTGAAACATTCTTTAGGAATGAAATTTCACTTCTCTACATAATCCTCCTCCCTTTAAACTGCATTACACCACCTTAGAACAAAGGCCTGGTCTGTTTACATGGCAAAATTCTGGATCAGTGCGTTTGAGCCAGTATTTGGCTGCTGTCATGAGACAGCAGTCTTCATAACTCGTTCTGTGAAGATGTTTCTTTAGTTTACCAAAGAGATGGTAATCAGTGCTGTAAGGCGAGTTTGCTATTTTGTCAATCAAGTTTTATAGAAAGTTGATTACGATCTTTGGTAATTATTTATTGCGTGAATGCTGCGGGTCACGTGCACTTGCACGTAACTGAAAGTACATGAAAGATGTCATTACATCTGCATTGTTGTTTCATTTGAAAGTAAATGGTATGAAAAAATGTCTCTGAAAATCGAATCTAAAATTAGCACATGTAAAACACAAAATTTCTCTGTTTCAAAGAAAGTCAAATCCGCAGTAATGAATGGAAAAGGAAAATCCCGTGAAGGGTTAATTCCAACTGGTCAGAAACAGCAAAATCCTCGAGTTCCCATAAGCCGAACACCACAGGTCATTCGAAAGGTCAAGCAACTATTCCAGTGAGAAAATCAACAACCCAAAA
The DNA here is from genome assembly GCA_023313115.1 of Rhysida immarginata. Classification (NCBI taxonomy): domain Eukaryota; kingdom Metazoa; phylum Arthropoda; class Chilopoda; order Scolopendromorpha; family Scolopendridae; genus Rhysida; species Rhysida immarginata. The sequence goes on along the minus strand of JAHWFO010004704.1, from coordinate 205,653 downwards.
AGGGATCACAAACATTGTAAGAACTTCACAGGCTACTGTAAATAAAATAATAAGCCAAGATTTGCAACTGGAAAAGCGTCACAAGAGTCGTATTCAAAAGCTGCTGCCATGACACGTCCCAGAAAAGAAGAACTGTTGGAGACTTTATGAGGATTACCTTAATCCCAGAACGATGTAAATACATTGTCACTTTGGATGAAGCCTACGTCTACTTCAACGATTGCAACAAACCACACGCAATTTTCTACCAGCCACGTGGAGAGAGGCCATATCAAAATGGTCCGAGGAATGTAAGGAAAGTTTTTCAAAAGGATTTATTGTGATTGCGGGCTACTCGTACAAAGGCAAGCTCACAGTCAGAAGAGTGGACAGGATGGCTATGATTAACTCCTTTACTGTCAGCAGCATGTTCTCAGTCCAATTTTCCACAAGGAAATCCTCGCAATGTATGGAGAGGACAAAATCAAAGTTTGGCTGCATCAAGACAGCCTCCAGCAATACGTCTAACTCAACTGTTCAGTTTATGTTGGATTTGGAAGATGAAACTGGAATTCACATTATACCCTTTCATGATATCCTTGTAGAGTCACCAGATGGATGCCTGATGGATTTTTCTGGATTTAGATCATTGAAACGAGCCCTTGCTCGACGCCATCCAACAACCATTGAATGGAACAACATGAGCCTCAATGTTCTCCAGACATCTATTCTACAGTGGAAGATGCAGTGCAGGGCAATACTCCATAACTAGGATCAAATAGAACATGATATCTTCATGAACTTTCTCCTCCAAATCATTTTCATAGATCGTAATCAACCTTATCCTTGGTTATTATACTGACTTGTGGCTAAGCATTATCATGCAACAGCAAAACATCCTCTTTCTGCTGATATGGTCGACACAAACTGACAAGAAATTTGCATTGTAATGCACATTTTAACAATATCCTTTTATATAAATATAGGGTTCTTCATAATTCCCTCTGAAGTTTTATCAATGATTGTGGAAAAACTATGACATACAACAAAACACTTAATCAACAGATACACAATTTTTCCAACAGATACATCAATCTTTCCAAGTTTGTATCTACAACAGGTCCCATGATGTACTTGTAAAATTCCCCACTAAAGGACATGCGAAACGGAAAGCAACAAATATTGAAGTATTCGCTGGTGAAAAGAATGAGTTTTCATTGTGGAATTTGCAAAATTTGAATCTGTTGTGATTCTCCAAAGATAACTTCGAGTGGGGTCCACATTTTTATTCTGCTGTCCAAGTTCATCTCAATGCCAAACTCACAAGTCGTTGGATTGGGCGTGCTACACTAGTGGACTCCCCTCTTCACTGTCCCCCATGTTCACTTGACTTAACCCCTTGCGATTTTTTATATGCGGTTTCATCTAATATCTGGTTAATGTTGGAATCTGTGTGGCAGGAACTGGAATACAAGACTGGTATTTGCACATATCGAGCATCTGTAGAGTTCACCATAAACTTGGAGAGATTGTGTATGTGTTGTTGGATATGAGTGTTTTTGCTGAATCTGTTATATTTTTGCACAATCCATTCATAAAATCCTGGAGGGATCAATAAGCAAGTTTTATATGGATATAGAAATGAAACAAATACGAGTACTGATTTGAAAACTACTTTTATTTTTCCGATGATCTTCCTGTACGTTGAGGCATTTGTCCCATCGTTTCACAAGCCCCTCAAAACCAGTGAGATAAAATTCTTTGGGCTGCTGCCTGAACTAGGCGGTGACTTCCCTTTGTACAGCTTCATCGTCGGTCAAAAGATGTTTAAGAGGACGAAAAAATTGAAATCGTGGGGAGCAAAGTCCCTATAAGATAAGCAGTATGCCCACGTAATCCCAAAAGATTGTGAACAGCCTCCTACTGCCAACAAGACAACAGAGATGCTGAGAAAGTTCGAGTGGAAAATCCTCGAGCATCCTCCGTATAGCCCTGACCTTGCTCCAAGCGATTTCCACTTGTTTGGCCCTCTTAAACATCATCTTTCAGGTGCACACTTTCCCTATGACAAAGCTGCTCGGTCCTCTTAATCGAAGCGACGATGAAGATGTACAAAGGGAAGTCACCATCTAGTTACGATAGCAGCCCAAAGAATTTTATCTTACTGGTTTTGAGGAGCTTTTGAAGCGATGGGATAAGTGCCTCATTGTACAGAAAGATTATGCGGAGAAATAAAAGTATTTTTCAAATCAGTACTCGTATTTGTTTTATTTCTAAATCCGTTTGTAACATACTTGCTGACTTCCCCTCGTATGAATAACCCTGAATGAGCATTTATTTTCTTGTTTTTATGTAGATCATAGGAAACTCGGCTTTAAAATTTCCTGCTGATATTCTAAAATTTGAATTATCTCAAAAAATTGGTGAGGAAATTAATCTTCAAACAATTTTGACATATGATAAGGTAATAATGCAGATAACTTAAAAATACAGTAAAATCTCGATTATCCGTGGTTTTCCTTTTTTTGTTTTTCTTTTTTTTTCGATGATAAATTACTACAGTATTAATAGAAAAATCTACAAAGGTAGAATAAGTTATGTAATTAAGCCTAAATAAACTTCAATCAAAAATACGTCATGGGCAGAGCAAGTGACCTGTCGGACCTCCAAAAGGGGATGATCATTGGCCATCAGGCCAAGGGGGGGGGGGGGCAGCATTTCAGAAACGGCCACCTTTGTGAACTGCTCCAGGGCTGCCGTTGTGAAGGTGTACTGCGACTGGACGAATCAGACAGTTTCGAGCAACCGAAAAGGTAACTGTGGGGTCCCACGGGCCATCGATCCTAGAGGCGAGCGTCGGTTACGACGCCTGGCCAAGATCAATCGGCATGCCACTGTTGAGCAACTGACACAGCAAATGAACAGTGGGGCCACTAGGCGTGTCAGCACCAAGACAGTGCAACGATCCCTCTTGAAGTTGGTGCTCCGGAGCAGGCGTATGGTAACAGCACCCATGTTGACGCCTGTGCATCGCCGAAAACGCCTCCAATACGCAATGGACTATCGCCATTGGACCTCTGACGAGTCGCGGTTTCTGGTGAACAAGAGTGGACGGACGATGTAGAATTCGCTGGGAAGCATCTGAGAACAGGCATCCCGACACCATCGTTGGCAGACGACAGGCTGGTGGGGGAGGTGTGACTGTTTGGGGGATGTTTTCGTGGTATGGTCCGAGTCCACTGATGCCGCTGGGAGTGTACACTGAATGCTGTTCGTTACCTGACGATCGTCGCAGACCAGGTACACCCCTTCATGTCGACAGGGTTTCCTCACAGTGATGCTACCTTTCAACAGGACAATGCTCCCTGCCATACTGCCAAAATTGTCCATGACTGGTTCGAGGAGCATGAGGATGAACTCAAGCTACTCCCATGGCCACTAAACTCACCGGACCTCAACCCCATTGAACATTTGTGGGACCATCTCGATCGCCATGTCCGCAAGCTGGACCCTCCACCACGCACGGTGATGGAATTACGGGATGCACTGATCGCCGAATGGTCTAAGATACCTGCAACCACCTTCCGAGGACGTATTGACTCTCTGCCACGTCGACTAGCTGCTGTGCTTGCCGCCAAAGGTGGATATTCCGGATACTAGCAGGTGGACATATTAATGTGTCCCGACTCTGTAATTGCATGTGTAGGCTCCCTACTGTACTATAAGTAAAAATTGTTCAAACGCATTTTTGTGTTGACTTGTCTGTTTTAGGCCATTTTGCGGTTTATCCGTGGTTGCCACGCTACCCAATTCCGCAGATAATCGGGAGTTTACTGTATATGTTTTTTAATATGAGATTATCTCTTCTTTTACAAACTTGCGAAATTTATTATTTTCACAGGCGTTAATTAATGATTATTATTACTTTCAACTGATAAAAATAATTATTGCATATTTGAAAGCTGAAAATAGTGAGAGTTCAGAGATCAAGGTACATAAGTTCACAAATGTCTTTACCACATTTGCTCGAATATAGGTTGCAAAATTTTTTACCTGATTTTGTAACTGAAAAAAGCTGGAGTGCGACCCTTATGCGAATCAAATTAAAACTACCCATCGATGTTGATCGTTACCATGCTGCCATGTTTGCCTTACCTTTTAGTATATGGCAGAGGGTTATTGAGCAAAATGGTTTATTTGCAATTAGATAAAATTATTTACTGCATAAAAGTTTCTTTTCACTCAACCCGAATATACACTGAGTAGTCAGATTATTATGACCCCCTGACATTTGTAGGCAAATTAGCTACAATTTCGTGCTGAAGTTGTCAGAGGGCCAGACCATTATAGGGAAGCAGGTTGTTTACCACAACAGTCGAAGCAATTTGTTTCTGAAAATATGGGTAAACGACGCGATTTAACAGCCGCTGAATGTTTGATGATTGTTGGCGCAAGGTGTCATGGAGCGAGTGTCAGCAAAACAGCTGCATTCCTTAAATGTTCAAGACCAGCTGTTGTTAAAGTGTTTAAAGACTGAACTGTCAGTCGGAAAACTGGGTCTGAATGAGAGTTGTGATCGTCAGTGACTAGTCAATGTTCGGGCAGAACGGAGAGTGGCAAGACTGGTACAAGACAACAGAAGGGTAACAGTGCATCAAATTACTGCAGATCTTAATCAGGGATCCTCTCAAATGTTCTCTGAACACACTGTTCGCAATACACTGCATCGTATGGGATATGGAAGCCCTTCCTGTTCAAACACCGTTGCGTCTGCATTTAACAAGATAAAATGTCTCCAATTCGCACATGAACACAAGGACTGGAAAAGGTCATGTGGTCCGATGAATCACTTTTCCAGTTCCATCATGCAGATGGCAAAGTGAGAATTTGGTGGAAACAGCATGAGTACAACCCTTCAAGTTGGTGGGGGCAGTGTTATGGTTGGGTGCATGTTTTACTCGCATGATTTGGACCCTTTAATTCGTGTGGACGTCTGAATAGCACAACACACCTAAGTGTCGTTGTTGATCGAGTTCGCCCTATCGTGTTGATAGCGCATCCCAATGGAGATAGTATCTTCCAACGAAACAATGCGCCATGGAACATGAGGGAGACAATGCGACATCGTGCGGGAGTGGTTTCAAGAACATGAGAGAGACTTTACCTTGCTTAGGTGGTCCCCACAATTACCAGATCTCAATCCAATTGAGCATTTGTGGGACAAAGTTGGAATCAGGCAGCTGGTTCCATTACCATCAGATCTCACACTACTGGACAGTGATATTCATCAGGCATGGTGTCAGATTCCTCGCATCACCTTTCAGCATCTCGTGAAGTCAATGCCATGAAAAATCGCCGTAGTATTGAAGGCAAAAGGTGGCCCAACGAAGTCCTGATGGGCTGGTCATAATAATCTGACCTCTCTATTTGTAAATAAACTTCAAGATGGCATTCACTTTGTTTCATGTGATCTTTATGGTTGATCATTGATTTAATTAACATCATCAGTTATGATGATCTGGCTTGAATTTTAAGGGAAATTTGTACCAAAATCTTATTCTAAATTTGGGCTTGCGACCTGTACACGTGCGCAACTTATATGCGAGCAAATACGGTACCTTCTTTAATATCATTTTCAATCTTTAGCAAGGCTTCCTTTTTTTCTATTGCAGGTTCTGCATTTCATAAACGCAGGAATAAAAAATTTTGTAGACCTTCAAGAGAAATACCCATGTTTGCATGATCAATATGAGAATTTCATAATTTTTCTAAAGATAAAGTAAAAATTTATTACATTTTTTTGCTAAGTATAATGGACAAGAAGTATAAAAGAATGCTGCTGTTAAATAGAATATAACCCTGTTTATAGGTTTTACACTTCATAAGTTCCCCACATAAAATATAATTCTTCATTGGTCCGATAAATGCCCTATATCAATAATTTTAATAATTTTTGGAATACTCGTGATACAAATCTGAGTTTCCTTAACCGTATGCATAAATTTCACAGGGTGATAGGAGATAACATAACTGAACATTTCTTACCAAAGAATGAATGGTTCAAGTTCGCCATTAAATCTCTACAGGGGAAAAAGTTACGAACCTAACAATTTTATTGACAACTGATTACAGTAACTGTTTAAAGGAGCAACCACGAACAGTAACACATGCCTGACATCGTCGAGAGACACTGATTGGCGAGCAACTTCAGAATTGCCTGGCATGTCACGTACATCAGAGCTCCAACTGTGATTCTGGCAACTAAGTCCTCATCTGAGTTAATAGACGTCTCATAAACTTGACTCTTCATGTGTCCCCAGAAAAAGTAATCCAGAAATGGCAAATTAGCAGACCTAGGTTGCCGTTCATGATATAACTTACGAGCAAATGTGACATTGCCATCGGCTATTCCATACACAAAATGTATGTTTGCAAATTCTTCATTGGTGTATGCTGCCATCAAGTACAAGAGTTTCCAAGAGTAAAACAACTACTCCAAAGGTTCAAGGAGTCAACGGTTAACTAAAAACACACTGAAAATATCAAGGTCTAATTTGCATGCTGCTTACATGCATAATTCAACTGGTAATCAACTGATAATTATGTTATCACCTATCATCCTGTGAAGTTTGTACACAGAGTTCAAAAACACCCTGTATTGAATGAAATTCTTCTTAAACATGAAGGCCCGAAAGTCTGTCTTGCGGAGTTTTGAGAGTAGCGCATCATAGTTTGCACAGAGAAATGCTCAGAATGACATTGGATTTGTTATGAAATTAAAAAAAAATATTATTTACTTTAATATTTCTTATAATATTACTCGGGTATAAGTCGACTACCAATTTTTGACCCCCTAAAGTGGAAAAATAGCATGACTCGAGCATAAGTTGAGGCAAAAAGAGAAAATTTTATAAACACTTGAGAGGAAAAAAAATGTTTTATATAACGCAACTATTGCAAGCAGGTTTTACAATTACAGGGTGTCCCACTCGGGACTGATCCTTTAAAATTTCATACAACTCTGGAACGTGTCAACGTAAAGGCAAACAAACTGTAGGAACCTGAAATAACTTTATTTAATGGAAAACAAGTCCACATTACAAAAGGTCCTCCCGCAATGTCCGCACCCGACGCTCCATATTCGCGAATGTCCTCTGCAACATGTCACTGTCAATGGCAGCAATTTCACGCTTGATGTTTTCTTTGAGGTCTTCAATGATCCTGGATTTGCTTGCATAAACCTTGCTCTTTAAATATCCCCATAAAAAGAATCTGGAGGAGTTAAATCGGGCGATCGAGGTGGCCTTTCGAGATCACACCGTCTCCAAAAAACGATCGGATCTCGTCCATACTCGCATGAGAGGTATGGCACGTTGCCCCGTTCTGTTGGAAGTAACCTTCTTGAAGTTCATAGTCGTCCAGTTGGTTCACAAATTCGTCAAATATGGACAAATATCGATTGGTGTTCAATGTCTTTAAAGAAAATCTGACCGATGATCTGAGAACGAGAAATTTCGCGAACGAGAAATTATATCATACACCGATCTTCTGGTCGTGAAAGGGAGACTCGTGAAACCATGGGGATTTTCCGAAGCCCATATATGGGTGTTTTGTGAGTTTATGTTTCCGGAGCGATGGAACCACGCTTCAACAAATGTCCAGCAGTGTTGCATTTAGTGAAAAAAAAAATGAAGGAACCATTGGCAGTATGTGAAGCGTTTTTGAAGATCAGGCGCTTTCAATTCGCGGTATTGCTCGATTTTCCCTTTTTTGGCGGCTCGTTGACAGGTCGATTTTGAATACCCGGTTTCTTGATCTGACTGACGTAATAATTTTGTTGGGGAAATTTTCAAACGGTCCTTAACATCTTGCACCGTCTCATCCGATATCCGAGGTCGTCCTTCATAATGCGGATCCACCAGGCTTCCCTTCGCCTCCAACATTTGGACAAGTTTTTGATAGTGCTCTTGCTAGGCGGAGTTCTCTCCTCCAAATTTCTTCCGATATTCTCTCTGACTCTGTGTAACTGACCTAGTGACCCAGTAGGTCTTCACAATAAAGACTCTCTGTGGTACAGTATACTGCATGCTTGCTCTCGCCACTTTGCATGGATGGAATCTCGGATCTAGGCAGTCGTCTGAGCCTCTGAGTAGTCTGCGCCTCTGCGCCGCGCTGGCGCCATTTGGAGCTGGAACCCGGTACCGAAGCAATTTGCATTGAATAAGAAATATTTTGAGCATTGGTGCATGACGTACAAGTGTTGCAGAGTAATTCGTATTTTTAAAGGGATAGCAAGACTTCATTGCCAGTCTCATATATGTCATGCACATTGAATTGGCCTAAGAGCTTTGTAATATGCAAGTATTGTGCATATTGCATGAGATATATTATTTTTTTAATGATTTAAGATAAGTTATTAAATGAAATACGCTCGCAGTGATCATTTTTTGGAAAAAAAAACAAACGCTCGACTTATACGCGAATATATACGGTAACTAAAATAAATAATATTTCATTTCATAACAAATCTAATGTCATTCTGAGCATTTCTCTAGGCAACCTATGATGCGCTAGTCTCAAAACGGTATGTACAGATGGCACTGTAACCAAATGTTTGAACTGATGATAATGGAAAAAGGATAACTTATATGAAGTGTTCGGTGTGACGCTGTTATTCGCCAGCACTGGCACTGCCTGCAGACACTATGGACTGCATTAAAAAGTATATCAGGTGGTATGTGGCTGAAACATGAAATTGAGCGGCATCTTTCAGCATAGCCAATTAAGTAGGCGATACTTTTAATTTTAGGTACCACCACAGCCAAAAATCGCAAGGTGTCAGGTTTGATGACCTAGGAGACCATACATCCAGAGAGAGTTGTCTCAACATATGATTTACCATAAACATATCTTGCAACAATAGAACGGTTTGACTATAGACAATCAGAAAGATATAGACAAACAGTTCCTTTTCATAAAAAAGACCGGTGACCTTACTTAGGGTCATTGTAGAAACCAATCAGAAGCAAGCACTAGCGATGCATTATTTGCTCCTGGTACTTTGTACTGCAGACATTTCAGAACAGAGTATTCATCTATATTAAAGACGAATTTTTTTATTTTCATAAGATCATTTAATATTTGTAGCTCATTTAATTTTATGTAATTCCTATATGATACTTTTTAATGAAAAACTGAATCGACACATGCGAGAGCTAAGTGCAATGAAAACTAACTAACAAGGGAAGTACACGAAGGTGTATGACACACTCTCTTTAGCACATTTTCTATATATAGAAATGTGCTTATGTGATCGGTTTGTCCAGCCGTGGCCTTTGAGATATTAGGCCTCCGCATCGGGCTTGAAATTGCGTGCTGAGGCAGTTTCAATTTTTGACCGCTAGTTGGTGCTCGTCAGGGATAAACAACTACTTTCTACCTCATCGCTATGCTAATTTATCAGACTTTATCTCGCAAAATTCTGGCTCTCACGACAAAATTAGGTCTAATAAAGAAAACTATCTTTCATGGAAATGATTTTATAGGGAAATTCTTATTATATGCTCAAACTGACAGTGGAAGAAAAATTCTATAAATATGTGGGAAAAAAAACCCTACCCTCATCCATCCCTGCCTGTACTTATGGGAGGTTCTCCTCGTTATAAAAGAACATTATCACTTTAAAACTTTAGTGAAAAATCATTACTTAACTGAATTTCCTTTATTCATTTACATTTATGTAATATTGATGAATTTGTCTTTACACCGGTTTATTGTGTAATTTTCTGCAAGAGCAAATGACGCGATCCTTATGCGGTCTTGTTTTCGTTGCACTGAATGAAATTAATGAAATGAAATTATTCCAACATATTTTTAACATTTTCAAACGTCACGCTCGCACATTTTAATGAAAACGAATTACTGTTTTGTGTTGTTGGTTTTTCTTTTGAATCGAATCTTAATAGAAATTGATCTGCATTTATCATAATGAGCGATATATTCGATGTAAGTAAAAAATCGGTTTAAAATCGGAAATTATTCACAAACAAAATATTGAAATAAAATGTTTTATCAAGGACAGATGAAGGGTGGGGGTGGGTATTCACACACGTACCTTCATCTGTTCTTGGTTTTATCAATCATTTTAACATAACATACACAATGCTAAACTACTTTTCACCACACGTCATGTGGAATGGTCAACGATTGATTTTATTGATACATCCAACAACAGGCTGTTGAATGTACATTCAACTCAAAAAAACAAAACAACTAAATACCTGTTAATGTAGGTTTCGGGCTGATGACAGCATAAAACGAAATTGGATTTCAATAATTTCAAAATAAAGTACTTTTATTAAATGATTAATTTAATAACACATGGCCTCAGAAAACAAGGAAGTTTACACTAACACTGAATCAGGGGCGTAGTTAAGGGAGGCAAACGTGTGCTAAGTACACGGGCGCAACGAATTAGCACTTTAAAAACAACGAAATATCTCAATGAGAGAATACAAAAAATATAAATTACAAATATATACAATCAATGAAAAGCAAAATACAAATTAATAAAAAAAACTGCGTTCGAAGTGTTTGTTTTTCCTCTAAATTCACGAAATAATTTTATCAACGTCTGTAGCTTCCATAGATTAAGCTTGGATCCATCGTTGTTTTATCCCTGATGATCCCCCTCTAGCGTTAAAAAGTTGCACTTCCGCTGGCACAGAAGAAAGCATTGAAATGAGAGGCGATGCGGAGGCCTAATATCTCGAAGGCCACGGTCCAGCTGTCCGTCCATCCGTCTGTAGACAATCCCACAATTCATTGCGTTGCAATAGAAAGAGTGCATGTATTGAATTGCTGGAAGACACATATTATACCTCTCATTCGGGAAAACGCGTATTGAGAACATACATGGGTTCGGCTCTGCGCGTGCTCTAAACGTTAATGAGATAGTGTGCGTGCAGGATGCACGTGTTTGACGATTATTGAAAGGGCAGTTCGGTCTTTAAACCAATAGAATTTTTCTATTCCTAGGGAGTTTAGTATTTATTACGATAACTTGAAAACGAATTAACTTTTTCAAAGTCTGTTTTCACCAATCTATTAATATGGGACAGAGCACGAACAAGTACGAACGTGAGATAGCCGGATTAAGTACGTGCTATAATGGTACCATTATGATACCCCCTTAAAAACTTCCTATACCCAGATATGGCATGTAATATATCAAACAAATCGTCACAACATATCATGAACGAATATATAAAAGTAACTAGTGATAGCAGGTATTGGTCTAATGGCACGTGTACGTGCAAGGATGTCTCATGAATGAATATAACGCGTAAATAATATTGGTGTGAAATATTTAGTACTACGTGTTTTAATGGTACCAAATGGAACTTTCAATGCTAAGATATGGCATGTAATATATCAGACAACTCGTAACAACGTGCCAGAGTGAATATAGCGAGTAAATAATAATGGTTATTGGTTTAGTAGCAAGTGCCTAATGGTACCATATGGTACCGTTGGAACTTTCAATGCTAAGATATGGCATGTAATATATCAAATAACTCGTAACAACGTGCCATGAGTGAATATAAAGAGTAAATAATAATGGTTATTGGTTTAGTAGCACGTGCCCTAATGGTGCCATATGATACCATATGGTACCATTGGATTTTCAATTCTAATATATGGCATGTAATATATCAAATAACTCGTAACAACGTGCCATGAGTGAATATAAAGAGTAAATAATGATAATGGTTATTGTTTAGTAGCACGTGCCTTTATGGTGCCATATGATACCATATGGTACCATTGGAACTTTCAATGCTAAGATATGGCATGTAATATATCAAACAACTCGTAACAACATGAGTGAATATAACGAGTAAATGATGATAATAGTTATTGGTTTAGTAGCACGTGCCCTAATGGTACAATATAGTATTGTTAGAACTTTCAATGCTAAGATATGGCGTGTAATATATCAACCAACTCATTACGAGTTGTTAGATCTATTGTTATCCATAACTTATTTGTATCAAGAGCATAATGCTGTTAGGCTTAATGTTATCTAAAAATCACTACTGTTATACATATTTGCTAATTAATAGTAGTTAATCGCTTGCTTCAATAGTAGACGATAACGTAGAAACACTTTAGTAATTTAATATGAAAAAACAATAGATGCTTACACTCAACGCTTCAGCAATTGAGGCTCACTTCGTTTAACATTGTGGGAATTCTTACAAATTAAAGAACTTTTATTTTTTTCAATGTATGAGGAATAACTTCACTCGCCATTTACCTTTTAGTTCTTGAAGTTTATTCGTTGAAATTCTCTCTATACATTAGCTTACTTAAATTTATTTTTCACATTTATTTATTTTCTCTTAAGTGTTTTAAAATGTTGATTAAGTCAATATATCCATGTGTTCCCTTTATCCGCTTTGGCGGTAAAATCATTCTTGTTTTTGCGTGGCGGCAGCAGCGCTTCGTTCAAAATGTGAGGTGGGAGGGGTGGTGGCGGCTATGGAAGTGGTGGTGGGAACTGGGAATTTCCCGTATCCAACCATCTGAAAATTTGATAAACTTACATAATAAATAAAAAATATAAACTGGAGATGGTTGGATAGGAGAAATTCTCATTCTGTTAACCGGATGTCTGTCTCCCATTGGGCTTTCCATTTTGACAATTTGGTTGTCTTTAAGACACTTAGTGACAAACAGCATGGCTCTATGGGTGTCTGCGGTAGCCTAATTGGTAGAGGCGTCAAGCATATGGTGCTCGAGGTTCCTGGTTCGAATTTAGGTCGCAGAATCTCTCCTTCCATTTTTTTTTCAAATAAGATAATCCCATGGTGTTTCTGGTGTAACATATTCCATTTCTAATAGTGTATTTTGCTAAATATTGAGAAGCTTAAAAAAAGATAAATACAGATAGTATAATATAAAAACGATCTTCATTTTTCTTTTAACAGAAAATATCTCACATCTTGTCTACATTATATGGATGCTATCCAACTCCATAGATCACATATGGTTATATTTTTAAATATTTATTTTTAAATTTAAAATTTTTATTAGTGACCCATTACAAGAAGAGGATATTCCTGCATTAATTTTTTGACTGTCGTCTCTTAAACTAGGATATGTTTCAACTTGGAAGGCAGTGTCTTGAAAATGGATGGTTTGGAAAAAGCATTCACGTGTTAACTATCATAATGGATACTACCATAAGGAATTACACAATAAAACATACTAAAAAAAGCTTATCAATATTTGAACAGGTTTGAAATGTTTTAAAAATGCTTATATATAAAAAATAAAAATACGATCGCTCCCCGTTATTATGAACTCGACTAATACAAATTCCCACTAAATACAAATATTTCACTGGTCTCATCCCTGTGAATGCTATTTCTATATAAAATAAGCCATTAATATGAAGTTTTTATTATCAAATCTGGAATTACAAAGAAAATTAAGAAATTTATTCCAAGAAAGTTAAATTATTTGAGATGTTTATTGTAAAAATGGGAAAAAACAGTGAAAAAAACTTTTTTAAACAAATACAACTGTGACTCAGCATATTAGAATAAGGAGAAAGTCGGTTCACCTGAGTAATTTATTTTTTTTAGCCCTTCATATGTGAAATCAAACATTTTTCTTTTATTTATTTAAAAAGAAGTTAAATGCAAGATGCTCAATTGTACAATAAGGCATTTTAACCAAAATCCATGTAAATAAAGCAGTATACCTGAAATCACAAATTCGAAACGGTCAATTCGAAAACGTCAACAGAAAAATGGATTTTTACAAACAAAAAAGGAAATTTCCTAATTATCACAGTTTTTAATATTGAGTATCTTCTCCTTTAGCTCTCATGACAGCTTTTAAACTGGCAGACAAGTGCAGAACATGTTCCGCCGTCATAGGTGCCCAAACTCTTGTAGATGTAATAAGTTCTGTCATGGTACTGGAGGTTTGATTCGTAATTGTTTCGTCATAATTTTCCACAAATTTTCAGTCTAATTTATATCCATAGAATTGGCTGTCCAAGAAAGACATGGATTTGCTTTTCACTGAAATATTTCTTGGTGCTGATCTACGTGCGACATAATGCGTCAAATCTTCAAAAATGTGAGATCAAACTATTGTTTCATTTCCAGTCTATTTTTTTCTACTTTCAAAACCACATATATTATTCTACACTTTTTTCCTCTGGCACTATGTAAAATTCACTTAGCTATACACAACATTGCAACATGAGTGAAGCCGGGTAGAACTGCTAGAGAGCCATAGTTGAGAGGGGCATCCATTGGGAGCATTTTAAAAGAATTCTTTTCGATTTTTCAATCAGAAATTTTAGTGTAATAATTCTAAACTTTTTCATGTGTTCATTTTTACTGTGCTTTCACATTCAGATATTACAAAATTTCATCAAAAAAGAGCCCGAGCAATGCCAGAGATATCAGCTGGTCCATTATACAGGGTGAGTCAAAAGTCTGTTACCCCCTTCCTATCTTGGATACCAATGTAGATACCAAATTCCAATACAGGGAATGAATAGGAACTTGAAGATGCTTTATCTGATGGAGCATCTTTCATCATCTCAAATATACAAATTAGGACACATCCAAATTCTATCTCGAAAACCTTAAGAGATGCGCAAAAAATTCCAATTGCACATTTGTTCAACAGCTAATTCCAAACAAAACAAAAAAAATCACCAAAATCTGATGAGTAGATCACCCACAATCCTCATTGCAAGCTCTCCAATAGGACAATTGGCTCTTCTACTGTTTGTTGCTTACACACTGTCATCTGATACAAAGTAAGTCTTTCCATCAATCCAGATAGTGTTCAATGTGATGTCCACTTGCACCATAGCATAATTCCGCACGATATTTCAACGATGCCTGGTTGTTGCATGATAATTTTGCCTCGCCTCACCAAAGCAGAGGACCATGTTGATCATTTCCTGGTTAGTGTACTGTGCCATCTTGCTTTGGTCTGATTTTTTCTCAGCTTCAACATGCCTTTTTATACCAATTGCACAGGAAACTGGTGACTTTATGGTAAATTGTGGAACTTTCCAGAACAGGATGAGGATGATGCATGAAATAATTTGCATGTTTGGCAAATGGTATTTAGAAGAAAAAAACACTCGGTGGTTACTTCCGAGACTTGAACCCAGGATCTTGACAGGAATGCTACTCATCCCCTGCCTAAATCTTGACAGGAATCAAGGTTTTAATGTTGCAGAGCTTGCAATGAGGATTGTGGGTGTTCTGCTCATCGGATTTTGATGAACTTTTTTTGTTTTGTTTGGAATTTGTTGTTGAACAAATGTGCAATTAGAATATTTTGTGTATCTCTTACGGTTTCGAGATAGAATTTGGATATGTCCTAATTTGCATATTTGAGATGATGAAAGGTGCTCAATCAGATAGAGCACCCTCAAGTTCCTATTCATTTCCTGTATTGGAATTTGCATAACTACATTAGTATCCAAGATAGGAAAGAGGTTACAGGCTTTTGACTCACCCTGTATAATAGAAAAATTGTGTACAGTGAAAAGAAGGGTCCAATTAGAGGTAAATAAACCAGATTACATTACTGAATTTTTTGTTCTATGTCCTGCCAGGAAGCAGCACCTAAAGTTTATACAGACAATTTTCCATATATTGTTTATTGGTAGCAGTCTTAAAAGAATAATTTTATTCAGAGAAAACAGGTTTGCGAAAATAGAAAAAAAATTTGAATATGGGAGTTTTTTTCAGAATGAGCACAGGGCATCACAAATAATGGTGGAATATACGCTAAAGAACTGTTCACACAAAACCTTTGACTGCCCTGTATACATTAATTAAACTTTAGCTTAATAATCCCGTTGTCATTTTGAATATGAATAGTAACGTTAATAAATATATCAATCATAAAGAAATGCTTTCTTTATCTTAAATTTATTCTTGTATAATGTTAGGTTCTCAAGGCTGCAAACTTGCAAATGAAAGAGCTGGAAAATGGGCTTCAAGATCTTGATTTGTATAGAGAGTTAGAGGTAATAATAATTATTCATATTGTTTTATGTATGTATGTACAATTATATAATTATATTCTTTTACATTTTTAGCTGCAAAATTTACCACTGCCAATTTTTCATGAGTTTACAAAATGCAAATTGACATATGCCAAAATGCTCTTATTGAAATTAGAGAACCGTGTAAAGAAAGCTCATGCGCAAAATGTGAATGTTGATGCGACATATTCTAAAGTAAGATTTAAAATAGAATTATGTATTTGTGTCTCCACCTTTTAACCAAGATAAGGTTAGATTAGGTTAAGCTAACTCTGCAACTTGAATTTGCCAAATGAAAGTGGTCACAAGCATGATGTGTTCAGCGTGTTTTTTTTTACGACCTGTTGCACTCAGTGTGATCAAACTCCAAGGCTGGTCGCCTTCCTGATTAATTGGAATCAAAATGGCAGATCAAATTCAACCCAAATTGAAGTTTACCCGACAGCAATGACATCTGATACACACAGGGTGTTTTAAAAAAGACTGGCAGTTTTTAAAATGGAATAGGCAGGCAAACAGTGACAGTTATTAAAGTTTTTCTTGCAAGAGATTAATGTGTGAGGTCCTTGTGTGTTGCGGACCAATCTTTTCGAACCAATCTTCTTTGAACCACCTACAAGTTTGTAACATGAATTCTGTTATATCCTGTATATCTTCATTTTCTTGGATGAGGTAAATAAAAATTAGTGATTTTGCTCGAGATTCAAAAATTTTAAAAACAGTAAAACTTAAAAACGGGGGAGAGTGTTTTGCATAGATAGAAGGTATACTTTGCATCTCTTAATCTGCTGACGGCAACAACTGAGGCACATAAGGTACACCTTGGAGCAGAGAATAGTCACGGTAGTATGACCGAAGCAGAAGTCAGATGCGCAAAGATTTGCCTTAGAGCAAAGTCCGTGAAGATTGGGAAATCTGCAGGTGATGATGAAATCCGGTCTGAGATGTTAAAGGCCTTAAATCAGAATGGTATCCTGTGGCTGACTCGGGTGTGTCAGGTTGCTGGGATATCTGGACAGGCTCCTAAGCTATGGCTGACAGGAATTGTGGTCCGTATCTTATAAAAAGGGAGATCGAAGAGATTGAAATAACTATCGCGCCATCTCTTTGCTCAGCATTCCTGGGAAAGTGTACGCTAAGTGTCTGGAGAAGAGAAGTCGGGAAATAGTCGACTCCAAACCGTCGGGGGAGTAGTGTGGTTTCCGACCTGGCTGAAGCATGACAGATCACATCTTTGCTCTAAGGCAAATCTTTGAGAAATCCTGGGAGCATGCAAAAGATGTTTACACTTGCTTTGTAGACCTTGAAAAAGCATATGACAGAGTTCCTTGGGAGAAGCTCTGGCAAGTGTTGCAAGAGTATGGAGTGGTTGGGCAATTACTTGTTGCTATCATATCTCTGTACGAAAGCTCTGACAAGTGAGATGTGCATCCGGCTAAATGGCATTAAGTCAAAACCATTCACCATGGGTGTTGGATTCTGCCAAGGGTGTGTATTGTCGCTCCTCTTGTTCATTATCTTTATGGGGTAACCGATTGCACAATTGATTGCCACCCTCTCCTTCCTCTATTGCATTTTTCAATAAATAAAATTCAATAAAACTGAATTCATAAGGGATCCATTCACAGCTAGCTCCATAAGTAAAATCTCTGTTGGCCAGTTAAGGGCAAAAGGTTGGATTCTTTAATGAAAATGGCAGTATGTGTCTTATTTCAATCAATAAGGTAAATGAGATTGAGAATTAAAACAATTAAAAATCTTTATTCAAAATTTTAAAGCCTGACCACAGCGATACAAAAGGAATTATTTCAAATCTTACCCTACAGAAAAGAAAGAAGAGTACTTATCAAAAGAAAAGAAAGTTAAAACTATATGAATATGATTACTTAACTCTACTGATCAAAAAAAAATTTTAATTCAAAAAAATTGTATATCAAGGAGTATCTTAATTTCTTCCACCATCCTGAGACTCAATTATACATAAATCAAATGAACCCTTTCTAGAGTTCTCACACTGTAAGGTGAAATGGAAGAGTTCACTTTATCGCGTTCAATAGGTAGTAGGTAGAGTGTCTAGCGGGAGTGTCTCGGCAGGTCTTTATTTCGCATAGCACAGGAAAACTTGGTGCATAGCCAAGCTTAAAGCACAAGATCTGTGGATTAGGGGCTTTGCTTTAGTAATGCGATTGTATTGTAGACCTTTATCATCGAGAGATAAAATAGTTAAAACAATTATTAATAAGTTATTGTATGTTTAATTGTTAAAAAAAAGAAAAAAATTAAACGATCACATGTGTTTCATATTTACATGTTTAATTGTAAATTCTGTTTTTAATTGAAAATTAAAAATTCAAACATGCAAAGAAATATACCATTTAGAAAATTAGACAAAAGTTTTCATAGATTCCTTCTGAACTATGTATATTTGGAATCGATAAAAGGATTAAAAAATAATAGTTTTTTTCAAAATGTCCATAAGTTATAATTAATCACAACTTTAATCCTTTACTTTCAAAAAATTTTTCAAGAATGGATTGAAAATCGTGAAATTTTAAATTTTTAATTGCTTGGGCATTCTTCTATTTTTAAAATATTATATTTGGAATTAATATCTACTTACTGGTAAAGTTTTGTATCATTTATATTTTTATTATGAATCAATTTGTTTTAAAATAAAGACATCTTGTAAATATTTTTATTGTTGACTGAACGAATCCAAATTTTAGAGATATTTTATAAGTATTTTAATATTTTTATAAAAAGGTTCGATTTTTTATCGTCATTAAAATTATATAAGGAAATTTAACTTTAAATTTTATAACTTCACGTTTTGAATTAAAAATCCACTAATTATACAGGGTGTTTCATAATTGGTGTCCCGTCTTTAGGTCCAAATAACGATTCAAGAGGAACAGATTGGGGGGAAATGAATATTGATTATTTGGTTTTAATGTCCCCTAATTCAGAATAAAAACATTTCGCATCCCGGGGGTGAAGGGGTAAATTTTGAAAATTTTAATTTTGTAGGGGTAGGGGTTAGACCCCATGTGTTATTTAGAAAGTTGTAGAGCATCATGTAAAATGTGGGTTTAGCATAAAACCCGGTGAAAAAATCTCATGCCCTGCCCCCTTTATCGAGTGGATAAAGTGAAAGGTATGGCTAGCCAATGTGGACAAAAAACATACTTATTAGAAAACAGTAGGGATTACATTTGGAAAATTAATGAGAATGAATGAAAAAAATTAGGGCCCATTAGCTTTTCAGGGTAACGACTCATTCATTCTCATTCATTTTCAAATGTACTGTTTTCTAATAGGTAATCAAGGTCTAATAAGTTTCTAATGAGTTTTTATGTTTTGTCTACATTAGCTAGCCATACCTTTCACTTTACCCACTCGATAAAGGGCAGTGGATGAGATTTTTTCACCGGTTTTTTTGCTAAACCCACATTTTACATGATGGTCTACCACTTTCTAAATAATACATGGGGACGAGAAAATATTTTTATTCTGAATTAGGGGACATTAAAACCAAATAATCTATATTCATTTTCCCCCAATCTGTTCCCCTTGAGTCGCTATTTGGACCTAAAGACGGGACACCAATTATGAAACACCCTGTATAAGGCATTCAAATGAATGTGATTCAAAGGGCACTCAGACGGATTAAGTGAAAGTATTAGTATTTACCTTTGTTTATATGAAAGAAAAACATCTTATAGTCACTATTATAGACGCGCATGCCTGAGTTCCACGTCTGTTGCCAGCGAGCAACTTCCCTGACGACGTTCCAGTGAGCCCAGTAAATTTTAGTCAAGCAGAGCGTCTTCAGGCATTGTGGCTGCAGCTTGTAGCGACCCGCATCTTGGTAGTGATATGAGGACTGCCTACTTCAGCAAGACTGCCTTTTCATCACCCAGAGGATGACACGACCAATTGGCAGAGCACAACTTGGACCTTGGTTATGCCTTGGAGGCTAGAAGCATTTCGTCAAGAGGACCTAGAAACCAACTATTGAATACATAGGTAAGCTGGCTCTCCCTCAATGTTTCCTAGTCTCTCATATATGTATTGCTAGCTTTCTCTCCGCACTAAGCCCGAAGCGTGCATATTTAATGGCTTGCCTGTTAATTGTTCTTTTTCTTTATTGCAGGAGCCTACTTTGCTGCCTCTGCTAATGAACGCTTTGTGTCACCACTCACCAGGGTAAGAGTCCCATTTCTGTGGCCCATTTTTGGTCATTAAAAGTCCTTCTGAAGGATTCAAGAAGATCCACTTCCTCTGGAATCTTCTTTACCAGCACCATTCAGTGCAGACGGCTTATTCAGTGGTAGCCAGTTCAGGGATACACCTTATCCATTGTATTTTCTTAAATTTCCCAAGTGAGCCATCATATTTTTCTGTAAGTCGCCTGGTAAGGTGACTCGACACAAACTATTTTTTGTCATCATTATATGTAACTCCTCGTGTTAGAGGATGCATTTTCTCTTCATTATAATCTTAGATATATTTATGTAATTTATGCTTATTCAATATTATCAATAAAAAATAATATGATATAGGGCTGTTTATTCCTTTACGTAAATCTATTTTTCCACTGCACATAATCTTATACGTGACAGCTTTGTAGCCATATTATATATCCCTTCTGGTACCAGATCGCTTCTTTCCCAGGCCAAGATTCGGAACGTTTGCAATAACATTTTTATTGTGGTGTTGGAAGTGTTCGATCAGTAGTATTTATCCCTTCGGGTAGTGAGCGTTTCTTTCCCGAGCCCAGGGCCAGTACATTTCAAAAAATAAAAATAAGATATCTTATCCCTTGTGCATTGAGCCCGTCATTTTGGTTATTAGTTATCTCTACTGGTAGCGATCATTTCTCCAGACTGTGGACCAGTACGTGTTTAAGGAAAAAAAATCCTCTTAATTGCGTTTACAGCACATTCACTTGTGCTGGAGCTTAAGTGGTTAAGAGCGAGCATTGTTGCCTCATCTAACGCTTGTTTAAGTACATAGCCATACATAACTGTTCAGTGTATATGCAAATTTTTCTTTTTATAGTTGTGTGAGCGTCATACTTAGCGCGATTTTGGTTGCGATAGTTAGATTGTTGGGTACTGATAGTTATCGTCCACGATTAAATTAGTTTTGGGTCGCACTCTTTTAAACGCGGTATTTGTTACTGCTTCGCTATTTCATTTTTGCTCGTTGGCGAGCACACAATTTTACCCCGTTATAAAGTCGGCATATCTTTGGCAGATTTTCATCATTTTTGAAATTTTCGGGCTGGTGTGTAGTTCTTTTGGCGCTTTGTAACCATATTATTTATCCCTTCGTAATCACAATTTTGGACTATTTTTCGACCAAACTTGAAAACGGTAGGCCAGCCTTCATTAAGCTCATTTTCAATTACGTTATGAAGGATTAACCCCTCCATTCCTAGTATGGCAAGGAAAAAGAGGGAAACCAGCACTGAGCAGGTAGTTTACAATATTTTAACAAAGACAGTCTATATCAAGCAGAATATTTTCGATTTAATCAATGTTTCAGGACATTAGCCAATCAACTAACCAACTGCAGTGAGCAACAATTAATCAAGATATATAAAAAAAGCGTTCCCTAAAGCGATTAATACCCTGTTGCAGGAAAAGGCACCCGACCGTTTAGACCCTACCATGCGTTATGTTAAAGCAGTGATTGGCCAAACGCAAACCAAGAAACAAGACTCTCGTAGCAAGCAAAGTACCCAAGACTTAAAGGAAGCCAACAACAAACACAAGGAAGTTGGCACCCCCTTATCTGTGATGGTGTCAGTGTGGATAAGCGATCCCAAGCTAATTGAGGATATTAAGGCAGCATATGCCAAGGATCCTTTCACTAAAGGGCGCATAACTAATCCCACACACACGTATTTTGTGGAGCAAGGGCTCCTGTACAAACGCTCAGCAGACAAAGTAAAACTAGTTATTCCTCAGGTGAAAGAAATCACTGACGCTATTATCTCCGTCATACATAGAGAAGCGACAGCGGGCCATTTAGGCATCTATAAAAAGATAACAAGGGCCTCGGAATCTTACACATGGGTTGGGCTAGCGTCGGATATAACTAAGTTCGTTCCCGCATGCGAGCAATGCTAAGTTAATAAGGTGATACACCAAAAACGCTTTGGCAATTTGCATCCTTTGGAAGTACCACCACAGCGCTGGCATACGATAATGCTGGATTACATCATGCTATTACCAAAAACAAAAGAAGGGTATGCCACACTCTTGACAGTAACCAAAGCTCACCAAGAGAGTGAGATTGCTTCCCTGTCAGACTACCATTTCAGCCGAAGAAACCACACATTTGTTGATCAATCACATTTTTAAAATACATGGCTTCTCCCAAGCCATTGTTTCGGACAGGGACATGCGGTTCCAATCAGCAATCTGGAAGCATATTTTTAAGATATTGGGGACGACGCTAAAGTTCACCAGTGCCTGTCATCTGCAATCGGAAGGGCAGTCTGAGTGTACAAGCCAAACCGTCATCCAAATATTAAGGAATTTTCTGAATGTTGATAAAAATAATTGGGACGAGTTCTTGATGGCAACCAAAATGGCAATTAATTCGGCAGTCTCAGAGACTACTAAAATGTCCCCTTTCTATTTGGGCCTAGGGTGGGACGTACACATTCCACCCTTGTTAAATAAAAACGCGGGCCAAGCACACCAAGGCAATGCTTTTATCAGGCATTTATCCAAGACATTGAAGTTGGCGCGTAAAAATGTAAATAAAGCTAACAAAAGATATAAGCGCGACTTCAACAAATGCCATACAAAATGGAACTTCGGAGCGGGCGAAGAGGTACTGGTGTGGTTCAGACGATTGTCCCATTTCAAACATAAAAGGGACAAAAACTCTTCAGTAAATACATAGGCCCATTTAAAATTTTAGATATAATTAATAAGGTTTTGGCGCGGATGCGGATACCGCGAAAGTGGTAGGAGGGGGAACAAGGTTATCCATTGTTCCTTTTTAAAGAAATTCATCAGAAAAAGGAAAATGCACCCCAAGCCGCCCGGACCTATTCCGGACCCATTGCCAATTTTTAGTTAAATGAACAGGGTCCAGCAAACCTTCGTGGAAGCTGGAGGGCAACCTCCATAGGTGCAGGGGAACTCATTGAGGAGTTCTTTAAAAAGCAAAGAGCCCCGAAACGCGATGGAGCAACAGCCCGTACCAAGCAAAAAGGGTAGACTGTGGCATCGCTGGTAAAACAGCGATCGTCCAGCGCGAGGATGTCACAAGGATTTGTGAGCGATAGCACGGGCAATCATAGCTCTCAGCAGCGCGATGCATGGTGGAATAGCATTAATAAGAAGGTTGCCATCTTTTGTCAACAACGTTAATAGCAATATTAATATTAATAATCATAGAGCTAATCTTCTTCGTTGTGGCAATAGATGGCAAAGCAAAAAGGATTATCACAGAAGTGATAGAACGTTGTGCAAAAGCGCGAATTTTGAGGCTTTGGGAGAGGGAGAAATTTTGAGGGACAGAAGGGATGAGCCAGCGACCAGCGACAGGTCGGATGAGAGGGCTACCGTCGGAAATGCCAATAAATCTGGCCCATTTTTGGTCATTAAAAGTCCTTCTCAATGATTCAAGAAGTTCCACTTTCTCTGGAATCTTCGTTACCAGCGCCATTCAGCGCAGACAGCTAAAGTTCTATAAATACAGACAGCTTATTCAGTATAAGCTTCGAGTTCTGGGATACGCCTCATCCATTGTATTTTCTTAAATTTCCCAAGTGAGCTCAGCGAGAAACTATTTTTCTGTAAGTCGCTTGGTAAGGTGACTCGACACAAACTATTCAGTTTGTCATCATCGTGTTAGAGGATGCATTTTCTCTTCATTATAATCTCAGGTTTATTTATGTAATTTATGCTTATTCAATAATTATCAATAAATAATATGACTACAGGGCTGTTTATTTCTTTACATAAATCTATTTTCCCACTGCGCATAATCTTATACGTGACATTTACTATGTCTAACAACTGGAGAGCAGTTGCGAAGATGCTGTCTAAAAATAACAACCACTTCGCTTATTGTGTATGACTGGTCGCGCAGAGCGAGACAAGACTCCAAGGCCAGGCTCTATCTGGTTGATTGGAATCAAAATGGTGGAAGAAACTCAACTCTTCAGCTGGCTGGATATTCAAATGTTTTTAATCGTAATCGATGAGTTCTAATGATGTACTCTCAGTTTCGAATAATCATCATCAAAGCTGTCTAAAATCACAAACGCATATAATTACCCACGTAGGCCTGGTTCAACTTACCACTGGCCTGGGGGTGGCTGTGGCCTGGTTGTCTCGTCGGTTGGCTTGCCAATCGATGGAGTTCAGCAACTTCAGACGCGGCCAGCTGCTGGTTGGGTGACGGCCAGGGCTTGAGGGCCACCGCTGGCGGGACAGCTATTTCGGGCGCGGCTGTTGGGGGACTTTGGTCTGACCCATTTGCCGATTGACCATAGCTGGTTTTCCAGCGGTTGGTGACAGCCTCTGGTTCGTTTATCCCGAGCAGCTCTTCCATCATGAAACCCCCCGTGCTTCGGAGGGCACGTTAAGCCGTCGGTCCCGACTGCTACTGTCATCTCGTAGCAGTCGTTATTAATGGGATGGCGCAAAACTCCCTCGTAGGAGTAGGTGCCGCAGATTATCGCTTGCGATAATCTACCCTCTGTACTAGATACTAGATACCACTGGCCTGTTGGCAACTGGTCGGACTTTATGGAAACACACTGGATGTGCTTGAAAACGTTTTGAAGATTCAATTTTCACTAGGAAGGCAAGAAAGTGCAAACAAAATTGCTTAGATTCGTTTATAAAGAAACAAACGTATCTGTTTTTAATTATATTGTTGATTTGTAATGTTTTTGTTTGAACATATTTATAATGACCACTTTTGCTTGGTTCTGTGGGTGGTCGTTATAAACAGGTTTTACTGTGTACATTTTCTCCCTTTCTAAATATAATTAATTAGCATTGTTTCAATTTAATCATTGGGAATGCAAATGTGAAGTAGTTGCTGAGAGATATTATTTAACAAAGACAATAGATGAAATAATTAAAATATTGTTTACATTTATGCAAAATGTGCTTACCTCTTAACACTGTTTCTTTCAAAAGGTTGAAGAATATATAAATAATTTACCACCTTGGGATTGGGAAGAAAATGAAGATGACTTGCTAATAACGTTGGAAAACTTAGCAGCAAGTATAAAAAATGCAATGGCCTGCAAAGAACTAGATTCAGAAATTGTTTGGCAGGTAATACATCCAAAATACAGGGTGTTTATAATTCAAAGTTCCTCAAAAACAGCCCATCCGAATTTGGTTAGATTTTCAGGATATCTTAACGAGAGTATGGGAGAGTGAAATGTGCAATAAAAAGTAGTTCACTATTTCGTCGGTAGGTGGCGCTGTTTCAATCAAAATACTCAATATACGCAACTTAGTTCTTATCGCTATTTAAACAAATTGCAAACGCTATATTAAGATTTCAAATGGTGGCAGATTATAGTGGGAAACGTATCGAACATTTCTTGAAATGACTTCTATCCAATGTATGTCATATTTTTAGTATTTTGATTGAAACAGCGCCACCTACCGATAAATAGTGAACTATATTTTTTATTACACATTTTACTCTCCCATACTCTAGTTAAGATATCCTGAAAATCTAACCATATTCAGATAGGCCGATTTTGAGAAAAACTGCTCAGAGTACGAGAATTTTAATTATAAACACCCTGTACATTAAATTCTTTATATTGCAGTCATTATTAGAGTACGTCATGCTGTAGGATCAAACTAATTTTGCTGGGTTATGAGAAGTTTTTGAATGTGAAAAACTTGTTTTTGTAAAATTAGATAGAGGAATCATAAAACTTAAAGCTATTACTTTAAGAGTTAACTATTTGAATATGCCTAATATCTTATCACGTGGCTAGCAACTTGGAATAGAAAGGGGTCAGTAGCAAATGTGGGTGATAAAGTGCCAATCGTGTGATCAGAAGGATGGGACCAAGAATTGATGGTTTTGAGAAGGCTCTTTCCGACGCCAAGTACTCGTATTATGAGGTGTAATCAAACAGTTCCAGAAATGGTTGTGCATCTCATCAACAAATATCATCACAAGTCCACAAATACAGTATATTATAGCCCTAACATTCATAAATCAGCTTTTCAAAGTATTTTGATTTATCTGCATTGGAGACTGAGAAAATACTGCTATGTGTGTGAGGTCGTCTGCCATTTTATCATGGACGAGCAAATTCGAGCAATGAGCTATCTGAGGAAGGACGTTCGGTGAAAGCAACCAGATCAGTGGCATGAAAAAAAACTGGATGTTCCTCTCACCAAATTCTCCTCACACGTGAGTTTCTTGCGAAAAAACATGATTTCGCTTCCACACCCACCCTACTCGCCAGATTTGGCTCCTGCACACTTTGCCCTCTTTCCGAAAATGAAAATCCAGTTGAAAGGTCGCAGTTTTGATACGATTGAGCAGATCCAGTGCGAATCGCAGAAGGTGCTTGACTCGTTTCAACAAAAAGACTTCCAGGACACATTCCTGAAGGGGCAAAAACACTGGACTATTCGCAAGAGGACTATTTTGAAGGGAACACTGTAAATGTTTTTAAACTGAAATACTTTCTCTTTAATTGAACCAATCCCGGAACTTTTTGATGGCACCTCGTAAACATGGGCAAAACACGTGGATTGGTGATTTCCCAAAGGTGATGTGAGTAAAGTGCTTAATGAGAAGCGAAGATCCGAAATTTCTGCGTCACTGGACGAACCCTGACCCTCGAGGTAAAGGACAACTCCCAAGCATTGTTCAGAAGGTGAGGCAATTTATCACAAAGGAAAACTCTAGCACCCAACAGTTGATTGCAAAACGCGTGGGCATCTCTCAAGTAACTGTCCATAAAATAATTTCATAAAGATCTTCAGCTGGAAAAATGAAGTACAGAAGGTGTGGGTCCATATGGACAAGGCATCCAGCCATACCTCAGCATCAATGGCTGCCTACTTGTCAACGCTCGAAGAGGAAATGACAATTCATGCAATTCCTTTCAGAGATATCCTAGTTAAATCTCCCGATGCATCGCCGGGAAATTTAGGAATTAGACAACCACGCATAGTACGGGAATTGTGGAAAGCCTGTAAGGAAGTATGGTTTGGAATCAGCCAGAATTCTCTTCGATGGAGCCTCTTGGAATGGAAACTCAGATGCAGGGCTATAGTTCGGAACCATGCCTATTAAATAGAGCACTATCAACATTGGTGTGGTGGCTTCAGCTGAAGATATGGACCCACAAAATCGTTCATTCTTAACGTAATCTGCCCTCTGTAGTTACGTCAGAAGCCCAGCAAGTCACTGATCCTTCACCATGGTATCAATAAGGAGGGACTGGTAGGTTTCCTCCTCCTATATTCTATGAACACTAAAGAATATCGCACTATCCTTGGGATATGCTTCTAGTGCAACCTGTATTGAATGTTTCCAAAAATAATAAAATAAAAAAATTTGGAAGCATCATTTGACACTAGCCAGAATACTGTGAGGAGTATCTGGAAAGTTACCAGTGGCATTGGGTCATTTCTGTAGATTAAGTCTGGTGCCGTTTTTACTGACACCAGGACGACAGAGATTGTACAGACTTGTGTGTGAATGCCTCATGGTGGTGGCTGAATATCGCTAAAACAGGCAGCCGAGTATCCCCCATGTAACAACAAGGTCAATGCAGCGAGATGGGCATGGACACATTTTTTTATGAAGATGGACAGTACTGAGAGTTCGAAGATCTGAATATGCAATCGAGATTTGAGGTTAGATCAAAATTTTCTTAGACTAATGCTTATACATGTTTATTTTTTTAAGTATTACCAATCTCTTTTATATATGGTTAGATTCATCCTCCTTTGCTCTTTCTATTAAAGCAAACGGCGCTGTCATACGATTTATTGTTAGGTTGCTAGGCAATGCAAATCACGAGCTTGTTGTGCTTGGTCTGCTGCCGTAATGTAAAAATGGAGTCGTGTGAAGTAAACAGAAAAACTGACCAGAGATGCAGAATAAAATTTCACGTTAGGCTTGGGAAAACTGCAGCATAGACTGTTCCATTAATTCAGCAAGCATACTACTCTCACGTCATCAAAAACAATCTCATGTGCCATTCGCCGAAAGAGACCTCACTTTTAGTCTAGTCAAGTTTTCAAAAAAATCGAAATTTAAGAAGCATTTCATATTATTTCTGGGCAAAAGGTCTTTTTCCTCTATTTCGACCCTGCTGAATCCGAAAATGTCGGTTGCCCAACCGACATCGCAACCGGAAGTGAGATATCCAAGATGGCAGCAAAACTGTGCCGAAACCCGAAATCAGCGCTGTCAAGCAGCCAGTGACAAAGAAACCCGTCCAAATGTGCAATCCTATGTTTTAGAGCATGAGGAATTCAAAAATATACATTAAAAAAACGTAGCTAAGTTATTTTTCAAAATGGTAGCCCAGATGGTGCCAAGACCCTTATTCTTGTTTTGACGTAGAAAGTAGCGCTTTGTGTCTAGACATGTTTTCAATGATGAGGATTTCTAAAATAAACACGAAAACAACGTTTGATGTCGACTGTAATTCAAATAGTTACAATTATTTATAAAAATCTAACGGGTTTTTTGGGGAAAAGGCATCCTACCAGATCTTTAAGTTATAACTGTGTTTCCCCAGAATTAAGACAAGTGCGTTTATATGGAGTACACAGTTTTAGACATGGGACATTTGCTTTCCTACAGCTGCAGTTCTTTGTATTACAAAGTCCTTTACAGTGACAAATAACTACTTCCGGGTACGTCTTGGGGATAGGATCTAGCATCATGAAGCGTGGAACGAGTTGACCACCGTCAACTATCCACCCACAACTTTCGAGCAGTGGAAGAGATGGCTTGTTGATGTGGCAAGTCTCACACACACATACCCGCCAATTTAAACGAAGATTAAAAAACGTTTTTAAATGGATTTTGTATTATGTATTCTAGGCCAACTTACTTGATAGTGGCACCTCTTTATATGGAGACCAAGTGCATCCGTCGTAGATGGAAGAAATTCAGGCTTCTTAACAGCTCCAAACAAAATGCTACGTGCTCATCTGCACATGTGACTCCAGGAATAACCTAAATGAAAAATTAGATTCGTATGATTATCATTGATAGCTTAATATAAACTTAAAAACAAATTCGAATATATACATACCTTATAAAGCTTAACTACGAACGCCTCTACGCTCTTGAGAACGTCCTCACCAAGTGGACTGTGTCCCAGCCCTCTCAGAAGCTTGCAGTTTTTGCCAAAGACCTTCCAGGCGGCCACCTTTTTAATGGAAGCAAGTTTTGACGTGGAATCACACCGGTGATTGCATGGAAAGCCAGCAGAGGGTGACTTGTTTGGCCGTAAGCTTCTTGCAAATGTCATGGACAGGAATATATTTAGTATCCCAGGCAGTGCCACTCATAACCACAGATGGGAGCACTTCATTTTGGCAAAGTGATGAGCAAGAAGAAGCACAACGTCGATGTCTCAGGTCATCACAACGACATTGTCAGCTGTACTGTGTACAGAATGAAGAATCACCCTGGTTTCAGCTTCCTCTTGTGATGCTCTCAGGCAATCTACATTCCGAGTTGGATTGGTAGACTGAGCATGTGACTCGTCCTTGAATCCTCCAGAAAGCACCACTTCAAGATTACCAAAGTTATACTGTATGATTCTATCCGACAAAAATCGGCATACGTCAGCTTTGTTCTCGAGGAGGTATAAAAACTTTTTCTCCAGTTCTTTGGAAGCGGTACGCTACAGTCAGTGATATCTCTGCGTACTGGGGCAAAACCCTTATCTACCGGCTCATCAAAGTGAGGTTCTTGCTTGTCAAAGGAAGGAACAACTGGCAGTTCATTTAATTCTTTGGGAATTCGAAGAGTAGTGTGCTTTGAAAGTTTTACTTCAGAGAGCAACTGAGATGTATCGGCACCATTTCTCTAAAATGCAACCATTTGTTTTGCAAGAAAAGTCTTTTTTCCATCTAGAGTATCAGTAAGAATGTCAATGTTGTCAGCAGTGGCATGAAGAATAGGATGAGCATTATCTAAATCCGAGGAGGGTTTGAAGTTCAGAGGAACTATCAAAGCTTTTTAAGCACAATCAGCCTGCAAGACATTAGTATAGGTCATACAGTGACCTGCAGCATGCAATAAATTCACCAGTTTTTGCTCCTTGTGGCGTGATGAACAGTCAAAGCAAGGCCAATATGCTTTGGAGTTAACTTCTTTCCCTTGACTACAGCATACACAATATCCTGTGCTATGGATATTCCAACATCACTGGTTAAACGGGGAATTTTCTCCTGATATTCATCGTCATCACTGCCAAGTGCATCATCTGAGTCACTGCACGAAGTGTCCAAAATGTCTGCCCCCTTCAATAGCACATTCATGAAAAGATACAGTGAATCCGGCACCACTTTTGTGCATGCTCCTTTGTAAATTCAAACCCTGATTGGCCTGGCCAATGATAACAAATCGCTTCTTATTCTAAAGCAGCATGCACTATCGTCTGAAATTCACTGTCCTGGGCTGGCTTGAAGCTAGGCATCTGCTTGACGTCATCATAAAAATCATCTGCAGCAAATCTCTTACCCCTTCCAGTGGGAATCAACAGCATCTGGCGTTCACTGGCTCCGCGCGTTTCAGGAGTTGGAAAAAATGGAACACATCTCCAACTTTCTCTTCCAGCTTACTTTTGAAGGTTGAACGTCTAGACTGGAAAGACAATGGAACAAAAACATCGATACCGCTTCCTATTTCCTTGTATCTGTTCCATACATCATCCAATGTCAAAACCTGCACAAAAAATTAATTAAAAAAATTAACAGTTTTTTACATTGTTATTTTTGATTTTACATAATATTTTTCATCACGGTACCAACCTGGTCAAGGGAGGAAGTGACTCGAAGTTTTTTTCATATTTGTATGAAAGGAAGATTTTCCTTCTGCTTGTCTGCCTCAGTCGGTTTCGAGGTCTCTTTCAGTTGTTGGTGACTCAACAATCAGGAACTGTGATACTTTCCTTCTGCAGCTATCAAATCTCCTACTGTGCTGACCCTGACATGCAGCTTGTAGTTAAAATTAGACAATTCCATAACTTTCTCATTCATATTTGTTGACACTATTAGCTTCAATCGCTCCTTCCCTTTTTCCTTTTGACAAAGCAAGCATTTGTCCCAGTGAGTTTTTCCTCTCCTTGACCGGGTCATTGCCGTTCTTCCGCACATGTCAACAATTGTGTTTTACCACTATTTCCAATCAGTGACAGAGACAGGTTTGGACTCTGCTTCTGACAAATCAAACACAGGCTGCAATTAACTGAATCACTTATGTTGTCGTCCATGTTCATACAAAATACAGCCTAAGAAAATAGAAAAGTGTTACGAAGAGAGATGCCAATACAACAACCACAAAGCTCAATAGATTTAACACATACCAAATAACACAGGTTTCAATGTAGTAAAATATTCCAACACTAAAGACGGAAAAGACATCCAACCATAACCTCAAACGATTTGACAAGTATATGCTCAGTAAAAGCACGACATAAACCTAAAACAAGAAAGAACACCCGTTTTCGCCGCCATCTTGGATATCTCACTTTCTGTTGCGATTTCGCTTGGGCAACCGACATTTTCGGATTCAGCGGGGTCGAAATAGGGGGAAAAGACCTTTTGCCCAAAAGTAATATGAAATGCTTCTTAAAATAGAAATAAGGCCTTTTTTCGTTTTTTTTGACTAGACTATTTGTAGTGCAAGCTTTCATTCTGCATCAGGAAAACACGCTGTGTACACTGCCAACATAATGAAGGAAACGATAGCTGAAATGAACATTAAACTCATTGAACATCCCCCCTATTCTCTGACTTAGTACCATGTAATTTCTGGCTCTTTCCTATGGTAAAAGAACTAATTGCGGGGAAAATTTCAACTGATCAGGAAGTTAACACAGCTGGCAGGAGTAACCATACCAAGCTTGGCATAAACGGTCTCTGGAAGTCTACGAAAGTTACATCAAACGCTGGAACCCTTGCATCGATGCGCAGGGAAAATATTTCGAAAAGGATTCGTTATTTGCAATAATTTTTTTTGCCAGTAATATTAGTCTGAGAAATTTTGATCTACCCTCGTATACCTGAAGGTCTTTGGGAGGAAAGCACATGAGATTGCCATAAGGGTCATCCCATTTTCATCCATTTCCATGAAACCTCCCAGCACCTATGGATGTTTGTGGATTTGGACTGTTGAAAAAGGGACTCAAGACTGCAATGACCATAAACTATTAAGAGCTACACCATAAAATTTCATAGCCCAATTTACAATGAAGTTTTTGATGCATTGGAAATTTGATGCAGAGTATCTGCTCAAGCTCGTAGCTTGCAGGTCGAAAGAATTGGTGGTGGAAGGGTGGTATTTCTTGAAGATAAGTATGAGAAAAAATGACTACTTTAATCTACCTCAACCCTCTGTAGATCAAGTTAAAGGTGAAAATTTAAGAAACTGTTAATGAGGCTAGCACCTGATGTTAGAAAGAACACAAGATGATCATGATCTGTTTTCATGTTTTCTGAGCTCCACTATTCCTATTGTGTGTCATCTTTTCCATCTATTTTCTACCTCAGTTGTGAAAATATTCCCTAAGATACATATAATTATTTTACAGGCTACAAACTTGATTGGACATTGCCTTCTTTTAAAGTCAAATATATTGCTGAAACAGAACAACTCTAAACAGGTAAATGTGTTTCTTATTTCACCTTATCTTGAACCTTGATTACGGGTAAACTAAGGCCTTTCTCACACGAAGCAAAGAAACCAATAACTAAATCGGATTACTAACTGAGCGACTAAAATTACAGAGATTTAAGTAGCATTGTGTGCGAAGTTTTGTTGAACTAGTTAGTGATTTCAGTTTGTAATTAGTTTAATTTTTTTGGAGTAGTATCATGTGAGAAAGGCCTATAAACACAAGAAGCATGTACGAGGCTCATAAATCCTCCTGTGGCACGGACACAACCAATGTTGAAGCATTGCCGAAGGTGGTGCCAGCCAGGCTTGTCATGTCATTGTTAATAATGCTATACTAGAAATAAGTCATAGATGTATTGCTACGATGTTTTGATCAGTGGCTTTTCATAGAGATCGATATAGGATTTAAATCTGGGCACCATGCAGTCTCAGATAAGTGTTCCTTAAGTTGCACTTAAAGAGTAGCAATCCGTAGAAGGGCTCCTTGGTGAAGCATGCCATCTGCAGTCTGCAAGAAAGCCATAAAGGGATGTAAGCGATTGATCAGGACATTTACATAGCATACAGCATTTAAGACATCTCCAGATGTCATAAGGAATTTTAATGTCCAATGAAAAGGCTCCCCAAACCGTTACAGAGCCAAAACCACCTTGAATAATGCCAACTTGCCAACCTCATGCTGTCTGCTGAATGCTTTCACTCTATTATCATTTGGTATAATTGATGTAGATGACCGGGATTCATCTGATTACATAATCCCATAGCAACCAACTGGTGGCATCTATCTGCCATTGAAGTTCTGTGTTCAATGACAGGCAGTCAAGTTCTACACCACATCCGCTACATATCATGCACTACATTGTTGGCTCAATTATCCTGAGTAGTTCTCCAACACTGAAGCTGGTTAAAATCTGTGTGATTGTTTCCCAGTAAATGCTTGAAGAACTTAAAATGTGATAGATGGGTGCAGTTGCTGTACCGTGTCCACAATGGTTCAGCTGGCAACGAGCTGGATACTTGTGATCCTCAATTCGAATCCAGATCACAGAATATTTCTTTCCATTTTTCATGTTAATATCTTTACCTTATGTTGGAGCATTAACTCCAGTTCTTATTTAATATTTACAGATAAGAAAGAATTTGCACATTATTCACTGTATCAGTTTGCATTCTATTTTCCAGCAAATCATCACTTCCATCCTGTAAATGTTCCACAATGATTAGTCATGTCAAATCTAATGTCGCTCTTCACAAACTGTTGTCTTTCTAATTTGGTGTGGATATACAGGGTTACAGGGAAAGTCGACCTAGATATTTAAGGACGTTATTATTTAGGTCGTTGCCGATAGATTTGACCCTATAATCTACTAGCCAAAAGTTAACCATTTTCTAGATATGTGACTTTTAAATTAAAAGAAAAAAATATCATTTTTTGCTCTAATTTCAACTTTTGTTTAATTTACAGACTTTAGGGTCCAATTTTTTTGCTGTTTTTACGTAGGGGGTATGCCAGTTTATAAAAATAAATAATAAAACTTGAAACAACTTGCATGTAGATTTTTCACTAACAAGGTAATCCCACACAGTCTATCTGCTTTAACAATGGAGTCCTTGTATGATTATGTATGCTCAAATTTTTTCGTTTTCGCGGTTTATTTTGAAGGAAACAAAATTTCGCACTCTTATTTTGCAAGCATCTGTAGTATCTTCAGATGAGTAACATATTTCAATTTGGTGGAAATCTGTGACATACGTGTTCGAGGGATTCCCTTGTAAGCGTTCCCAACTTTGAAGCACGTTAATTAAAAAAAAGTGTTATGTAAGTTATCCTGCAAATTATTTTAATAACTTCTACCTCTTTTTAACTATCCAAAAAGGTATAATATTCTCAGTTAAGTAGGCAAATCAAACACAAAATGACAGAGAAAGCGGTCCCAGACCGCAAAGAATAAATGTTTATTTAAAAGTCACATATTTAGAAAACCGTTAACTTTTGGCTAGTAGGTTATAGGGTCAAATCTATCAGCAACGACCTAAATAACAACGACCTAGGGTTTCCTGTAACCCTGTATATGCGTTTAATTTTAAGTTACTCATATTGATGTAAGTATGGATTTGCTGACGCAATCGCATATTTACAGTCAATAGTCAATGAGCACCATTGTGATTAAATGCTGGAATATGCCTGATTTGTTAGGAAGTTTTATTTTTTTTATTTTATTGATTGTAATCCAATACGGTTGTAAGTTGTGTGAATTTATATAATTGGCATTAAATCTTGCAATGTGGATAAAAACTCACTGGAGGAATTTTCAAGTTAGTTTTTAACATCTACTGGATTTGCGAAGTCGGTCGTTCTGTTACCAATTTTTTTCAAAATTTTTTATTTTGACTTCAGATTCCGATAGAGCATCAAAAAGTAAGTAAAAGTTATAATTGGCACACATGTCTTATCTATTCGGGAACATGGCCAAAATGGTGGTTAAAGTTAAAATTTTGGTCCTTTACATGGAAGGTCGTATGACTATTTGAGTCATTGTTGATGTTCTTAACCTAAAATAAGCTGTAAAGATTAAAAGTTCTAACAATCTAAAGCCAACCTCTGAATCAGATATAGCAGATGATGAAAAAGTAATTCTTATTTTAAAGTTATCCAGAATCAGATTTGTTTCATAATAATGAAATACATATAAGATTTATAAATATAGAAAAATTAATTTTTTCTAATGTTGATAAATATTTTAGCATGAACAGTTAAGTAATGCACTGAAATACCAAGCCGCTTTTCATTTTCTTAGTGTATTGCAATTTTCTTTAGGATCATTTTCTCATGTAAGTTAATTCTTTTTAACTTAATGATATTCTCATGTTAATTACGAGGGCAAATCAATAAGTCGGTTCCACGAACTTTTTTTCACAGCAATTTATTGGTCAAACAAGATGACGTTAGGTGTGCTGGAGTAGCAGTTCATTACTTATTTTTCTATATATCCACCACCGACGGCAATGTATTTTCTCACCGTGACACCAATTTGGATATGCCAGCTACTCCTGCACACCTAATGTCGTCTTGTTTTCCAATAAATTGCTGTGAAAACAATTCGTGGAACCGATTTATTGATTTGCCCTCGTAATATCATAAGATGTAAAATAGATGATTTATTTTTATGTTTTTTTATTCATTAGGATGTAGCAGAAGCTGCTACAGGGCTCATTGATTGCTATATTCTCACCAATACACAAGCAGCATTTCAAGCATTGATTTGGTTTCAGGTCCGTTGATAAATAATGATATATACTGAGTGCTCGAAAATTCTATACCCTTCAAATTATTTGATAAATATCAAAGAATTTAAAAACCTGTTTCTATTCCAATTCCAGAATATGTTGGTGAAATTCTGATGACCTGATTGTGCAAATTGTTATATACGGAATTTATCTTATAAACCATAACAGATAGGGACCAATTTCAAATTAGAAAATTTTCTGTATTCGATTCGTCGTCTTCTTCCACAGTCTTCACCATCTGAAGATACGGAGGCAAGCTGATCATAATCACTTGAACCAAGGAGACGATTATTTAATTATAGTACTTAACGGGCAGACAGAGGGTCTAAGATTTTTTCTAGCAAGCCCACTTAGGTAACAGGTTAAGAATCTAACATTGTCACGCTTCAAACGAGATTTCATAAGGGAGGCAAGAAGGATGTTTTATAAAGACCTTCTAAGTTCCGATTAGATCTAGATTAGGATACTTGGACTAGTAGCGTCCTCTGGCGTTGGAAGAGGGGGCATTTTAGGAGGATGTGTTCGACCTTTTCTTGAGCACCACATTCACAGCGGTCAGAAGTAGAAATTTTTAATTTATGTAAAAACTGATTTAAAGGTACAGGCCCTGTTATTCTGTTGTACAGGGCCGCTTCTGAGTCCGAATAAGAAGGATCTTTGAAGAACAGTTAGCCACCTGTGGGTAGAATTTTTTACGTTATCAACTTTTGGGAAGAGATATTGTTGCATGTCTTTAGTCTCCGTTGTCCAGTGCTCGTTTCAAAGCACTGTTGTTCTTCCTTGAATATAAATGCCAAGAGTCGACCCAGGCTGCTTTAACAGGATTTTGTCCCATTCTTGCCCAGTTAGCTTGTTTGTCGACCAATTCGTTTTCGTGAGTTCCTCTGTGGCTAAGAGTCCAGAGAAAACAGACCTAATATCCATTTGAGAAATTGTTGAATTAGATCTATAACACACCCCAGTAGCTCTCTGAAGTGCCACTGTCTTTTGTCCAGAGCTCCTGGGTTGGAGGAGAGGGCACTTCTGGAGTCCGTCACGATCAGGTAATGGTCGGGTGGGAGTGATGAAATAGCCATAAGGGATTTATGAATAGAGATTAGTTCAAACTGATAATTATTTTTTTTTTGCAATTTTTTTGCGAAATTAACAGTTTATTCTTCTTGTAGATTCCAATTCCACCAATACGTCGACAACGTGTAAATTTTTTTATAGTCGGAGAAATTACTTCTGAGATGAGTCAAATTGGGAATTGCATAACCTTGGAGAGGAAATTAGGCCCACCTAATTAGGGGCGGTATTTATTAAGTTATCAGGAAGGTGCTCCCAAGTATGATATAGCACAATGGATTCGCACATGTGAAGATGGTTACATTTAAATTTACTCATTAAGCAAGTTGCTAGAGAATGAAGGCAATTAGACCTTAAGAGACTGCTACAGTTACCCCCCAGTGGGAGGTTCCCGGAGAGCCGTCGAGATATCTGACTATAAGAGTAGAGGAGTCTAATCACCTTTGCTTCCCATCTCAGAGGGGGAGGAGGGATATCAGATTCGAGGTACAGTAAAGAGCAAGGGGCGAAGGGGAGGCATGGAGGCTGATTCTCAATATTTTTCTTTTCTCCTTAACCAGGGGGTCTATTATTGATTTTGCACCCAGTAAAAAGATGATAGCTGAGGAGTCTGAAAATTTTACTTTAAGGA
This sequence comes from Rhysida immarginata, assembly GCA_023313115.1. NCBI lineage: Eukaryota > Metazoa > Arthropoda > Chilopoda > Scolopendromorpha > Scolopendridae > Rhysida > Rhysida immarginata. Next base: position 167,692 of record JAHWFO010004704.1, on the reverse strand, counting down.
GTTTATTAAGGAGGATGACTCACTCCAGAAGGACACCCACCTAGCCTTCACGACTAGCCTAGTTTAACTTGTCGTCTATTATTACACCAAGAAATTTATGATTTCGTCTATTTAGGAGCCTTATAGAAAGACCTTTATTCGATTATGAACACAATAAAAATGAATCATAATCAAATAAATAGATCACTCAAAAAGAAATACAGTGGAAATTGCCTATAACGTCATCGGTTATAACAGTATATCAGTTGTAATGACGAAAATTGAAGGTTCTGCCATAACTCCATTGATTTCTATGTAAAAATATATGCCTATAATGGCTTCACTTATTATGACTGGATTTCATAGGATGAGGAATGTTTATAACAACTTACAAAGAAATCACTAGACGGGCTTAGAGGGATAATCTCTCAGAAATCACAAAACGTGCATCCGGTAATTTCACGTGACGTTGTCTTTTTCACATTATTAGGACACTAAATAGCCTTACACAGAATAATAACATCAATATTTCTGATATTGTGTATATTGTTTACTTATGCCATTGCGGCATCGTCAGTGCGTGTTCTTTTAAAGAATGGCTAGGACAGAACAAAGTCGTCTTCTGTAGAAGAAAATCTGAACACAGGACAGGATTCAGACAAGGGCCAAAGGGGCTCAGACCCTAGGCGGCAACATTTTGGGACAGCTAAATTTTGATGGACGAGAAATTTGCCCCTGCCTTAACATTACAAATTTGGAAAATGAAGAAAGCAGAAGGGGTTTGTCAAAAAAATTAGAGATGAGCTACTCTGCATCATCGTGAAAAAATGTAAGAGGAATTCGTAAAAAGTGCAAATGGAAGAATTTTTCATAAAAAAACTACACAAAAATAACTTTTTTGGAAATTGAGGAGGCGCTTTTAAGATGGTTCAAAACATCTTAAAAGGTGCGACAATTAAATAACGAGACTGTCGTTACTGAAAGCAAACTATAAATAGTACTTACAGAAAATTGTTATGTATTTTTAAAATAATCTCCATTTGACTGAATACAACGCTCACAACGACTGGTTAAATCCTGGAACCACAGTTTAACGCATTCGGAGATAACGCTATGCAGCAGACATCGTCAAATCGTTGTCCTTTTGATGTTTGGAAAAAGAAGAAAGTCCGCTGGAGCCAAATCAGGTGGGTACGGAGGATGATCCAACATTGGAATCTGTTTCTAAGCAATAAACTGTTTCACAATGAGTGTGCAGTACGATGGTGCGTTGTCATACAGCAGCATCCAATTCTTGTTCTGGACCAACTGGCACTTTTTCTCCTTGGTGTGGTGGGTGAATGCCACTCCATGCTCTTCAAATGGTTCTGTTGTAGTTTTACTCAATTTAATGCCGCTCCAATTGAGGTTTTTGACGACACCGTTACGCAAAGGTTTGTTGCCGTTCTGTTATCGAAAAAATTGGTTGCTCAATCACGTTGAAACTTGCATCACGTGATGAACACGTTCCAAAGTAGAGGTACATACACTGGTTTGAATTTTCTTGCATCGTGTCTTCCCTAAAAAAAAATAGGTCTCACTATTAATTGTTGCACCTTGTAACAGGCCAACAGTGGCCATTAATGGACCCATCTACGTACTAAAGCAGATGTTAAATATCACAGATTTTGCTACAATTTTAAATATCAGAATTTAATGGTTTTTCTAGCTGAATTCAGAGATTGTTAAAGAAATAAGATTTTCTCAATAACTAATATTGAGCGCAATAGTTTTAACATAAATGTTTTGGTAGTGGAGTATGTTAACATTAGTTATAATGACAAAAATGAGGATTCGTACGGCGTCATTATAAGCCATTTGTACTGTATTTCTATGTGTTTGGATGTCTGTCCTGAAAATGCTGAACTAAAGCAGCAGCATTCTCATTAGTAGCACCAGAGCAAATGACCACGGTATTCATTTCCTTAACAGCCGTCTTACTACAATGAATTGCACATGTGTGAAGGTGGCTTTTTATGCCAATTGAACAGGAAGATGGTGCTATTGTGAAAACCTCCAGAAATATGCAAAACTGAACGGTATGTGACATGATTTGCACGTGGAGAAATGTTTGTTTCATTTTTGAGTGATGAATGAGGACTTCTATTTGTTGGGAAAAATAGATTTTTAAATTCTACAATAATTACTCAGGAGTAAGTAATTTCAGGGGTATAGACGTTTTGACCACCCTTGTATATCATGGCCATCATTTGCTACAATCATGTTTTGTTTTATCCAAGAGCTTGGAAGTAAATCAAGCATGCAAGGATATACTTCACAAATTCTTCAATTATGGTGGAGAGTCTCAATTAGCAACATTAGTTCGTCAAGAAAAGTTTTTAGATAACAGATCACTACAATACAGTCCACTCTATATTAGTGTATGGAATTCAATATATAAAGAATTAGAGGTGAACTTTCTTGTTTCATTATAAGATGAAGTTTATGTCTTTAACAGAAAGAAAACTAAGTTTGGTTGGATATATTGTAAATTTTAGATTGATGAATTAATGCATTCATTGGGAAGTGTATCTGAAATAGAAAATATTTTTCCAAACGATTCAACTGCGATTATAATTCTTCAGCACAATCAAAATAGGTAATACTGATATATCAGAAGTTTAGGAACTGTATCTGGTGTTAGGAAAATGGTGAAACTTAATAAATGTTGTATAGAGTCCATCAACATATATTATTTGAAGTGGATCTTCTTAAAGGTTTGCAATTTTCCTAGAATATACTGATAAGGAAAGTGAAAAATTATTAAATTTAGTTGCTGTCAAAACTACTCGTAATACAACTTCCTCGGTAACAAATGAACCAAGCCAAACTGCTGTCACATAAAGCATATACTGTACAGGGTGGATACAAAAATGAACCCTCCCCTCTTTATTTTCGTAACCGAAGTAGATATGTCAAATTTGATGAATCCAATGAATAGGAAGTTGTGAGCGTCCTATCCTATGGTGCACTTTTCATCATCCCAATATATGCAAATTAGGACACATTCAAATCCTATTTTAAAAACTGTAACAGATACACGAAAATGTCCAATTGAAGAGTTGTTCAGCATGGAATTCCAAACAAAACAAAAAAAAACCTAAAATCCGATGAACGGATCACCAACAATCACATGTTGAATTTATTAGTTACCTCCCTATGCCCTTCACAACGACATTTGAATGTTCAACATGCAAATCAAGAAATTACCAAAAATTACCATAATAATATTCACTTTCATTAGGAAAAGCAAATAAAAGGCATCTGTAGGGCTTCGTGAAGGAAAAACTTTATGCCACACAGCCCATGTCACTCCAAGATCTGGAAGATGAGCGTATAGCATGTGCAGTAAGTTGAGCCACCTCTTCGGATATCCTGAAGGACATGCAGGGTTCTTTGCAAGGACAATTTGCAACCATATGCTATTCTTTGGGGGGGGGCCTGCTGGGCTTTCACTGAACACAATTTCTGTGAAGTTAAGCTACATCAGGCATGGCTAGTCACTGGATGGGCGACCATCAGTGATAGACAATCTTCACCCCCCCCCCCCGGCTGCTGCGACCATCATACAGCAGTAGTAAATCCAGATCTATCCAGGGACCCAAATCGTCGGCCTCTGGCCATACAAGCCCTGGATGGACGTATTGGATCCCAATTCATAAATAAATTTATTATAATCTTTATCTCTCTTTGAATCTACACAGCTGGACTTTGCACTGATGTCCAAGATGATGTGCACCACTCATTGCAGAAGCATGCCAGAGTAATTCCATTGGTGCCAAGTTTAATGCCATTGGAATGCTGTATTGACATGTGTAGTCTTCAGTGATCATTTGGGGCAGAGGATGTCAAATACATATCTGGTGACGTATAGGTTGGGAGCTTCATGATATACATTTTATCCAATGCAGTACAGGAACTTCATCAGCGAAACACGTAGAGCACCATCTCCTATGACCCTTGAACTGCTCTAGTGTTCATAGTGGTCAATCTATCCGGTCAACGATATGCAGATGGGGTGCTTGGATGGTACTTTGCTTAGGGACAGGCACCATAATGGCCACCCATATACCACTTCATATCTTCATAGCAAACCAAGTGTACTGAGTTAATGTCCTTCACCAATATGTGAACCTTTCAGGGGTGCTCCTGGTTCAGAATTTCTGAACGTGGATGATAACACCTGTCAGAATAGGGCTAGTTTGATGGAAGAGTGCCTGCAATATGAAGACATTCATCGTCAGACATGCAGGGACGCTCTGGGGAAACTTGTTTCTGGACACATTCCACCACCACGAATGCTACATGAACTGAGAATAGCATTGGTTGAAGAGTGGGATGCAATCCCTCAATATTTGCTTCATACTCAGGTGCATAGTATACAAGCACATTGTGCAGCTTGCGTTCCTGTGCAGGGGAGACCATGCGGCCTACTCTGTATGCCATCCACAAACAGTTGGATGGTACTCCAGGCCACCTACACTTTATTTCGTGTATCACCAACAGGGCTGCCATCTTTATTTTTTGAATTTTTGAATTTGGGATAATAATTTGGAAGACTTTGTGCATTCCCTTATAAATTAGGTAATGATTAGACAAGAAGATCAGTTCATTCTTGAAAATCCCTTAATTTATGGATACCAGTAATGCCAGATATCAGATAAATAAAGGTATCTCTGATTAAAGTGCAATGGGAATTTTTTATACTAAGGGATAGCCAATACCAACTTTTCAGATACAAAATTGGAGCATTTCTACGAACTACTCTTTGCCAGCAGTTTTTTCCCTAACCTAATCTAACCTAACCTAACCTGCATCAGCGGCAATACCAGCCATTATCGAGCAAAACAAAGTTTCTCCTTCAGCTCAGAAGATAATGCTTGCCGTTTTTTGGGATATGCAAGGCACCCTGCTCATAGAGTTCCTGTCTCGTGGGTCGCTCATCAACGTCGCTATCTATTGTGAAACTTTGACTAAACTGCAGCGTGCTATTTGGGATAAGCGACCAAAGAGGAAACGATGTTCGATTACTTCATGACAATGCACGGCCGCATATGGCCAACGTCGTCAAAGCAAAATTGGTTCATTTCGGTTGGGAGGTTCTGGGCCAGTCCGGTCTTAGTGCATGGCAGATTTGAGACTGATCTGAACTCAAACCTGATATGCACCATTGGTTGTATTCACAGCTGAAGGAGTTTTATCAGTGGGGTATTCTGAAACTTCTGCAACGTTGGGATGAATGCTAAATCGTCAAGGTGCCTATATGGAAAAGTAGATACAGATGTGTAGTTTCAGCTGCACTTGTTGTTTACCTGTATGTTTTGTAATTTCTTTTAATGGCGTTACTTTCTGATATCTTCTCGTACATTCATTACGAAATATGATTGATATGCCTAGAAGAGCTATCTAGGAGTTGCACTTTCTCGATACTGTTGAGTTTTTAATAAAATCCAGTTTCTAAACATTTTTCCTTATGCCAGTTTACATTAAGGTGATGCCTAACTTTTATAACCTTAATATTAAGGTGGTTTCCTTATAACCAGCAATTTGCCTTTTGTCCTTGGCTAACATAATCTTGTATTATTTTTAGAACTGTATTATATGGTGGATTTTACTATAAAAATGGTAAGTTTATTTTTTAAATATTTCACATATTTACAAACATTGGACAATTCAGAATCTTTGCTAGTGACTAGTAAAAAAAAAACTTCTTTGCTTTTATTTTCAGAAATGAAAGTTGCATCTACATTTAAAAACTCAAATGAAATTATTAATATGCTCATAGGCTTACGCAGATTGCAAATGGTATGGTTACATTTGCAAGTAGAAGCAGCAAAGAAGTTAAAGGTAATTTCTAAGTTGGAAAATCTTAAACTATAAATAAACATGTTACAAAAACGTGAAATTTCATTTCATTTACAGAAAAATAATTTTACTGAACAATTAGAAGAATTTCATGCGAAATTTAATGAAATGCTTAATTTTGTTGATTATTACATCGAGCCTGTTTGTCAAGAAATTTGCACTCAAAGGTACTGCTAAATTAATAATATAAAGAAAAACGGTTAAGAATGCATGAGTTTGCATTACCAAAATGAATTTAAAATTTCATGAACTTTCAACTCAGTAATGATGATGATGATGATGGGATGGAGGGTCGATCTTTTACACGTTTCTATTCTACGTTTTGATGATTTCATAGATTTCAGTAACGAGATTTTTAAGTTCATTGAACAGTATTCTTTAAATGGAAAAATAATTTAAATTTAATAATTACTGATCATTACACTATATGGACAAAATTATCTAATTCTAGTGTTGTAAAATCAGAGACTCCTGAGGCACATATTAATAGGATGTCAGTCCACCTATTGCATCAATCACAGCCTGCACAAGTCTAGAAAGATTTTCCATCAGATTCTGATATTATTACAACACTGATATTACTAGAGCGAGTCAAAACTTATCTACTCTTTAGCTATAACACACCTTCAAGATTGTCATACTGCCTTCTGTGCATGCGTGGTACAACTGTGGTCCCGTGTATGAAATTTGATCCCGATTGCGTAATTTACCTTCCAGCTATTACAATGTAAATATGTCCGCCCCACTAGCAGTTTGCACCAAGGAGGAACAACGAGCAGTGATCCGATTTCTCTGGTCGGTGGATGTGAAAGTAGAATTTTGAGATACTGGAACCCTTCCCCCTACAATCCAGATCTTGCTCCCTCAGATTTTCCTCTGTTTGGGTCGCTCAAGGATGCTTGTAAGGTTGTCAATTTGAGTGGCCCAAATCGAGACCTCACAAAGCTGTGTGACCGTTTTCAGAAAACTCGATGTGCCAGATTTTGAAAGAAATTATGCCAGATTATGCTAAACTCTTTTGGCTTCAATTATGCTGGATTATGCGGTTTTAATGGAAACTTGTTACAGAATTATGCCACATTAAATAATTATTATTATTAACTGGAGATTCTCTCCAAGCATAGGTAATGGTTTTTCGATTGAAAAATGGAAGGAAAATCATTACTTATGCCATATTATTTTTAAAAAGAACCACAGCCCACTAGATAAAGAACAGAAAAACAACACATTTCATTTCAATTTTGAGAGCCATCTAGAGGCAGATTTAAAAAAAAAAAGTTTTAATTTGTCTCAACTCAACTCCCAAATGGTACAGAAAGAAAGTACAACCGTAAACACGAGTAATTACATCTAAAAAATTAAGAACAAGTCTTGAAACAGTTCAATATGCATACTCATAAGCGAAGTACTTCAAGCGTTTCGTAAAATTTTTTAAAGATTTGAACGCTTAAATTTTAAAGATTTTTTTTAAAAAAATTTGAACAATCATAGAACGTTAAAGAATACATAGAACAATCATAGAACACTGCTTAACAATACATAGGCTGCATACCAGATTAATCAGAATCCAACTCTACAAAATCGGTTACAACCATTATATCCTGTTTTGAATTGGACCATGTTGTCATGTGTAAGTAACAGCAGACCCATGACTTTTGGTCTTTGAGTGCATAACATTTTGTTAAAAATTTGACTTTTTCAAATCTTTACATTCCTGCCACTAGATATACTTGTTTAAAATATACGTTAATACTTATTTTTAAAATAATATTTTCAGTTTGGGTTTAAACACTCCACAGCCATTTAATATCCTACTCTTAGCTGATAAGTGGCTGCATCAATTTCCATTAGAACTTGCCGGCAGTATTCAATCACTCAACAGCCAAAGCATTATTAAGGACTTTTCATTACATCTCTACAATTTCAGGCTTAGTAAGAACCTAACATTACTTTTATATATCCATAACAATTCTAAATTTCTTACGTCTGCGGTTTAAATTTTATAGAGAAAAGAAAGAAGGACATAGCAACTGTAGTAAAACCAGCGAAACAAGATAAAACGGTAAATTATTGAATTAAACTAACTTTAATTCATCTGATGATTGTTTACAAAATTAATTGATAGGCAAAAAAAATTATGGAATTCAGGAAACATTACTTTAATAAATTGTATTATTATCTATAAAATTAATATGATTAATCAGATTATTAGGAACCTTTATATTCGTGTCAAGCTTAACAACTGTCATATGCTCCCCTTATTTGGTTGAGTTAGTCAAAGCATTATCTGTTATATCACATTGTTTCGTCCGTCATTGTGCTGCTTTGTACCAATGCCTACACCTCTCTGGCTGATCTTGGTGGTGTCTCTCTTGTGCCACTGACATAAGAATCATTCCAATTAGGATGCTCGAGAGTCCATTTCCATCCCACTGCAAAAGGAGGATCAGAAGCTTAAGAGCACATCATCACGGGCATAGCATTTTCCATTCAGGGATCCGAATGGGACATAAGGCCTAACGGAGAGCCCTCCTTCTCTGCCGCATCTCTGAAGATGCTGATGATGATCCTTATTATGAGCATGAAAAACTCATCCTTCATCCTCAATGGGTTCTCCTTTATACTCTTCTTCCATTCCAAGGAGGACAAATTACTCGCAATCTCTGCCTCACGTCCACTGAGTGGCCAGATTATTATGACCACCTGACGTTTGTAGCCAAATTAGCTTTCGCGCAGAAGTTGCTAGAGGGTCAGACCATTATAAATAGGGAAGCAGGTTGTTTACCATGACAGCAGAAGTGATTTGTTTCTGAAATTATGGGTAAACGACACGATTTAACACTCTTTGAATATGGGATGATTGTTGACGCTCGGAGCCATGGAGCGAATATCAGCAAAACAGCTGTATTCCTTAAATCTTCAAGAGCAGCCGTTGTTAAAGTGTTTAAAGACTGGACTGTCACCCGGAAAACTGGGTCTGGAACGTGCGAGTTCTGGCCGTCAGCAACTAGTCAATATTCAGGCAGAACAGAGTGGCAAGACTGGTACAAGACAACAGAAGGGCAACAGTGCATCAAATTACTTCAGGCCTTAATCGGGGATCCTTTCAAATGATCTCTGAACGCGCTGTTCACCGTATGGAAGCCGAAGGCCTATTCCAACACTTTTGCTATCTGCAGTTAACAAGATAAAACATGTCCAATTCGCACAGGAGAATTTTATCTTACTGGGCAGTCGAGCATTGGAAAAAAGTCATGTGTTCTAATAGATCACGTTTCCAGTTGTATCATGCAGATAGCAGAGTGGAAATTTAGTGGAAACAGCATGAAAACATCGACTCCTTATGCATGAGTACAAACCTTTAAGCTGGTGGGGGCAGTGTTATTGTTTGGGGCATGTTTTTCTGCCATGATTTGGGCTCTTTAGTTTGTGTGGAACAACATCTGAATAGCACAACATACCTAAGTATCGTTGCGATCAAGCTCGTCCTATCGTGTTGACGGTGTATACCAATGGAGATGGCTTCTTCCAACAAGACAATGTGGCATGCCGGGTTGTTCTTATTGCGCAGGAGTGGTTTCAAGAACATGTGGGAGACTTTTCCTAGCTTAGGTGGCCCCCACAATCACCAGATCTCAATCCAATTGAGCACATGTGGGACGAAGTTGAAAAAACCATCAGGCAAATGGTTTCATAACCATCCAATCTCACACAACTGGACAGTGCTATTCATCAGGCATGGTTTCAGGTTCCTCGTAGCACCTTTCAATGCAAGATTCCTCACATCACCAACATCTCGTGGAGTCAATGCCAAGAAGAATCGCCACAGTATTGAAGGCAGAAGGTGGCCCAACGAAGTGCTGATGAGGTGATCATAATAGTCTGGTCACTCAGTGTATACCATTAAAAGAATTATGAAATGAAAAGAAGTCATTTCACAAAAAAAGTTATACCTTCCGCGACTAAAAATATCGTGAAGATTAAGACTTTAAGTGGCATAAGATGAAAAGAAAAACAAGATCTAAATCTTTATGAAATACAAGTTCTGCCATTCAAAAATCCCTAAAATATACAGTGTCAGTCTGAAACCCTTTCACAAACTTCGCATGCGTACTTCCCATGGCCAAATATGAAACAAATGTCCTATCAACATGGGTCTGAAACTCTACCATTAACGAGAAAAATGGCGTCCAAATGTGGGTGCCCCTGTGAGGTTTGTTTTACAGATATTGTTCCAAATGCATATCTGCCAGTTAAATAAAGGTGTAATCACCCTCCATTTTCAGGCTCACGTTTCACTGTACAAAACAACGTGTCTGTACAGTGCATGAATGGTCATGTATCTGAACATGTGGTACACCCGTGGAGAAATGTAACGTTCCGCAAGAATGTCAGTGTTGATTGACATAGCTTCCCTCTAACCCGCGCTTGCAGTGAACTCGGCCCTCTATGCGTTCTGCACAGAAGCACTGGGGACCGAAATCGACAATTTCCGTGACTCGCTCGTCCGCCAACCTTACAGGGGCACCTACATTTGGATGCCATTTTCCTGAGTTCAGACTCATGTTGATAGTACATTTATTTCTTATTTGGCCATGGGGAGTACGCATGCGAAGTTTGTGATGGGGATTTATCTTGAGACAACTGAATATCTCGGAAACTAAGCATTGTACGAAAAAATGTCCAAAATCAAAAGTGAATTATTTCGCGGGGAAATTCATTAGTTAAAAAATTACCCCCCCCCCCTTCCCTTATGAGGAACTTTGAAATTTTAAATAGGAACTCCTATTTTTAATGGTATATTCAGATTGTACACAATATTCGAGAAATGCTTTATTCTTGGTGTTTTTTCAATTGATCCAACCGTTTAGGAGATAAAGGCGCTGAAAGTGTGGAACTTTTAAAGTTTTGAACCCAATTTTATCGATGAAGACAAAGAGATAGAGAGTGGGTCTTACAGACATTCCTATTCTATTTTTTGATGGTCTTTAAGACTCCGAAGTCAGAATTTCAAAGATTCAAAATTTGTTGTGCACAAGTAAACTTTTGGGGGCAGCAGTCCTATGGAGATAGTCTATGCGTGTGTACGTCCCCGTCTTGAGAGGTAGCCGGCGCGATGCTGAACGTCGATAGGAAGGCGAGAACAAACGATCAGTTGCGGTTATTTGTTTACCTTTTCGATGACCCGTCCTCTTGGACCTTTAAGGGAGTGCAACGAGGCCGTGTTTCTCGTCGGCCTCGGCAGTGCAAGTGACTACGTCATACCCGATGTCATTTGCGCGATAAAGGGTCCAAGAGCCTAGAAATGGGATCGCTGGTTCAAACATTGTACTAAACAGTATATACGTACAGTCCTCATCCGATAAGTTAAACCTCGACCTTGAAGGGAAGAAATTTATTATATTGCTAAAATGGGAGTCAAGAGGATGAAAAAATATCTGATGTAGTACTAGTACTTCCCTGCACTACATCAGATTTTTTTTCACCCTCTTGCATCCCATTTTAGCAATAGAATAAATTTCTTCCCTTCAAGGTCGAGATTTAACTTATCGGATGAGGACTGTACTAGTTACGTTGAAACGGGCGGTCAGTAAAAATGATATCTCTTAAATTATATTATGTGAATTTGTATAATTTATATTAATACTAGCTGAAGTACCCGGCGTCGCTCGGAGAAAAATATAGTTTTTTTCATATTTATGTATACAGGGTAATGTACAAACTTGGGGGGATGATAGAGGGATCAAATCTAAGCAACATTTCCCTCTTTCATTTTTTTCTCTGGGTATTTTTTTTGAGATGAAAAATGTTGGACGTCGCGTGGACGTAATATGCCACTCAACCCGTAATTTTGGAACACGTCAAAATCATGGTCAATCATGTAATAAAAAGAACAAAAAACACATTGCATACAGTACAATAATATGACTTGTTTTTTTATAAAACATGCAAATGTTTTACAATAAGTGTTCTAGATTAATAAATGAAAGGTTTTAAGAGGATTTTTTCATCTCGGGTGCACATCTGATGAAAGGTCTCGGGTGCACATCTACGGGCATCAGAGCAACACCATCTAGACAGAAGGCCTGATAACGGAAATGTCATACAGTGTTACATCATCATTAGTCGACCATTGTTAATCCTATTTCTACCAATAATAAGTCCTAAATTTGGTCGATTAATGATAATGTAACAATATATGACGTTTACGTTATCAGGCCTTCTGTCTAGGAGGTGTTGATCAGAGGAGATCACGCAGCCACTGAGCCATCGAGGCCAATAAGGAAAAGTAAAGTCGTCTGCTAGACAAAGAGTAATGCCCACCCAAATGGCCAGAGAGCGCCAGTGAAAAAAACATCACGCTTTAAACAATGGAGTTTCCCATCCTGTATTTCTTCATCCATGACCATAGCCAAAGTAATTTTTATGGCCTATTGTTGCAGAAAATTTGCTCTGCATTGTAGGACATGACATACATTGTTGGTCCGCGCATATAGTAGGCTCATGTCAGACAGACAGATCAAACAAAATATTATTTTTACCCTTTCCCCTTTGGGCCAACCTGACACTCGGCACATGTAAACCTGAACATAACGAACATCTGGTGCAAGTATGAGTTCAAAAGGATAAGTGGTTCAAAAGTTTTAAGAACATTTACTGACGCACCCTGAATTTTTATATAGACCTTTCTATTGAAACCGAAACTGGAGTAACTGCGCAGAAGCAGGACAGCAAAAATCTTGCGTTTCCTGCCTTGAAATGTGTAAACACTACTACACACCTGGAGGAAAACGGAAGTTTTTTTTGTTGTCCTGCTTCTGCGCAGTTAGTCCAGTTTCAGTTTCAAGGAAAAGATAAACTCTTTCGCCATCTCTTGAGTAAACAAACAAACATAAACTAAGATATATGATGTTTACCCCTTCCCCCTACTTTGAGGACATGTAAACCTTACTCTGGACCTAACGAATATATGTTGCGAATATGAACTCAATCGGATTAGTGGTTCAAAAGTTTTTAGAACATTTACAGACGCACCCTGAGCCTGAATTTTTATATATAAAGATTAAGATATTTAATACCGTTATATTATTTATAAATTAAAATTAGAACGCTTTTTAATCTCTTAACGAAAGAACGCCATCGTTCAGGGAATTTTCTTTCTTTTAGAAAACGATAGGTGTGTAAATCGCTGTTTTGGCTACTTCTTAAGCAGTGAGGAACTCAATTTCACGTCTTATGCTATAAACACTGAGTTTATACAAAGCGATTTTATTCCATCTCTATGTTGGAATCAATGTTAAGTCCCGAAGTGAGAAGACTTGTTTGGAACCAATTCGAGTCACGTGGTTGCAGAGCACCCAGGATTGACGTCCTATTTGCACTCCCGAGGCTGTATTTCTCGTTCCCTCGTGCACTCCTTAGTTTCTGGTTGTTTCACTCGGGTTGTTTGCAACCGCAGTTGCCGGCAACTAGATACAGTGCCTAAGAGGCCTTAATGTTATTGCGTCATAGTCTTTCGTTCCAAGGCCTTGTGTCTATACTCTGTCCAATGAAAGAAAAACTAGGCATGTCCAGTTAAATTTCCAATTTCAATTGTTAGCAATTGTTACTTTTACTTACCAACAATGTCTAACAATTGAAACTGGAAATTTAATTAAACTAGCCCAGTTACAGAGTCGAGTCACATTATTATGACCAACTAATATCCCGAATAACCGCCTTTAGCGGCAAGGACAGCAGCTAGACGGCGTGGGAGTGAATCAATAAGATTCTGATAGGTTTCTACTGGTAGATGTTGCCATGCAGACTGTAGAGCATCCGATAGCTGCTGAAGGGTACGCGATGGTTGTTCTATAGCACGCACATGACGATCGAGGTGATCCCAAAGGTTCTCGATTGGGTTGAGGTATGGGGAATTAGGGGGCCAGGGTAGTACTTGGAACTCTTGGTCGTGTTCCGCAAACCACCCCCGAACAATTGCAGCCGTATGACATTGTCTTGCTGAAACATGCCATCCCCCTCTGGGAGGACAGCCGCACTTGTATGGGTGTATTTGATCTGCAATTATGGATAAATAACCGAATCGATTGAGAGTACCTTCCACATGTATCAGTGGACCCAGACAATGCCAGGAGAACACATGACGCTGTCGCCACCAGCCTGGAATCGTCCAACAATGGTTGCAGGATGCTTGTTCTCGGAGGTTTCTCGCCTCACCTGCCAACCGCCGTCACTTCTGTGGAGCAGAAATCGTGACTCATCGGAGAAGGCAATCTTTTTCCAGTCATAAGTGGTCCAGTTTCTGTACTGTTGGGCAAATTGAAGCCGTTTTTGGCGATGAACCTTCGTCAGCATGGGTGCGGTGACCATCCGTCTGCTGCGGAGACCAATACGTAGCAGGGTCCTCTGTACTGTGGTTTTAGAGACATGTCTGGTAGAACCCTCGTTGGTTTGAGCGGTAAAGCTTGGTTCCCACTAGCGTAAAAACAACGGCAGAAACCATAAGGCAGAAAATTTTCTGACGTTGCTTCCTGCTTTCGTCTTTCTGCCCGACAGAAAACTGCTAGTTTTTATGAGTTGGATTGAGTCATAGCCTTCAAAGATAAGAGAATTTTCTGTCGGGCAGAAAGTGATGTCAAAAATTTTTTCTGCTTTGTAGTTTCTGCCGTTGTTTTACGCATGTGGGAACCACGCTTAATTTGGTCCACTGTAGCTCTTCGGTTGGCCTTCACACACCTTCGCAGCCGACGTTCATCTATCTCATCAATAGCACGTGGTGCTCCATTTCCCATGCCGTTTTTTCGTATGGTCCCATTTTCCCAGTCATGGTACACTTAACTACAGCAGCACGAGAACAGTTCACAAACTGCGCGGTTTCCGAAATCCTGCCACCCTTGGCCCGAAAGCCGATTATCATCCCCTTTTCCAGATCTGATAAATCACGTTTCTTACCATTGCAGCAATGAGTGATATGTTTTTAACATAGTGGAAACCTGCCTTATATAATCACCTAACCAATTCCCAACACGTGACCCAGTTCCTCGGCTGGACAATCCCGAAGACAAACGTAGGGAGTGTCATTATACTGTTACTCGACCCTGTAGCTTTCCTCTCTCCTGCGCTACAAACAGTTCACCACGTGATTGTGGGTGATTGGTTGGTCCGATTTGGATGATTTTTTTTGTTTTGTTTGTTTTTTTATGCTGAACAAGTTTGCAATTGGGTTTTTTCTCTATCCCTTACGGTTTTTGAGATAAATTTTGAATGTGTCCTAATTTGCATATTTGGGATGATGAAATAATAATTTGCATGGGATAGGCCACCCACAACTTCCTATTCATTGGATTCATCAAACTTGACATATCTGCTTCGGTTCAAAAAATAAAAGGGGGGTTCAGACTTTAGTATTCACCGTGTATTTAGCGTTATAATTATCAAAGTTATCAAAATTTCGCGCATCTCATCACATAAAACGAAGTATATCTGTAGTTATATTCGTCGTAGGGAATTATCGTATATGTTAAATTGAAGCTAAAATGAATCACTTTTTACTTTAATTTGCTTTATGGACTTCAGAATAAAATATGAGGGAGTAAAATGCACTTTTAATTTTATAAAATCATATATTAACCTGAAAACCATACTCTAGAATTATTAAAAAAAATAGAGTTTAATTCCCTCATATCCATTGCAAAACACTACGAAATTACAGAATGGAATTCCAAATAGGTCAATCAGTATTAAATTATTCATTAGGTACGGTGCGCTGATTTGATGTGCGAGAAGGAACACCAATACAACAATCGTATTGAAGCGACGAACACGTCAAGAGCAGTTAACATTTTTAATTAAATTACATCATTTCATTTATTTTCTGTACTTCTAAAAGGAATTCCACTTTGAAAGTTGGATGGCCATTAGAAAAAATATCAAGAAATATGCTAATATGTTTTACAGATTTTTAATGTCATTTTAATTTAAAATTTTCAAAATTAAGGTTATAATTGAAATTAAAAAAAAATTTATTTAACATGAATTTATCTTAAAATACGAGGAGTGTCCAGAAAATAAGTTCCGTTTTGTTATGTAGGCTTAAAAAGGTGAGTAATGTGAAATCCGGCAACGCTGCGTGAAAGAGAACGGTCTTGTGGACGAATGCGGGATGTATTAGCTCAGTCGTTCGACTAATACAGTCACGAAAGGTACTGCAAATGGAGTCCTCCAGTTCTGTTCCCGCCACCATCGTTCCCAAGCAGCCTCGGAACCTTGTGCGCG
This sequence comes from Rhysida immarginata, assembly GCA_023313115.1. Taxonomy (NCBI): domain Eukaryota; kingdom Metazoa; phylum Arthropoda; class Chilopoda; order Scolopendromorpha; family Scolopendridae; genus Rhysida; species Rhysida immarginata. Next base: position 151,534 of record JAHWFO010004704.1, on the reverse strand, counting down.
GTATCATTCAGTTTCTCCATGCTCGCGGTTTCAAGTCAATGGACATTCACCAATAGCTTGTTTCTGTGTATGGAGAGGATGTGATGTCTCTGTCAATGGGTTCGCGAGTTTAAAGCAGGAAGACACGATCTTGAGGACGAAAAACGAAGATCGTCACGGACAAAATGATGCAAAAAATTGAAAATTTGATTCAAAACAAGTGCCTGTTGACTGCAGGTGTGCGCCTCCTCCACAACAATGCTCAGCTTCATGTCGCTCGTGTCAGCACTCAGCTTCTTGAGCAGTTTGGATGGAATGTCCTGCCCCATCCACCCTATAGCCCGGATTTAGCCCCTTCCGACTATGATCTGTTCCCGAAATTAAAGGAGAAATTAGCGGTAAAACGCTTCAGCTCTGACGAGGAGGTCATGGAAGCAGTCAACAACTGGACAAAAGATGGCGGCAACCTTTTACAAGGAGGGAATTTCAAACCTCGTTTCCAGGTATACAAAATGTATTGAGATCGGTGGGGATAACAGAGAAAAATAATACATATATTGAAGTACAATTCTTGTAAATTTCATTTTTTTTTCACTAAACACTCGATTTTTTTTAAAATAAACGGAACTTATTTTCTGGACACCCCTCGTATATAGTTTAAAAGCCCACATTTTAAACTTTAAAATGAGCTATGAATGAAACTTGTACGACGTACAATTTCAGAGAAACGTGTGTTTATAGAACACCTTGACTGGCTAATATCTGTAAATTTGACTGCGAATATTTTTGTAAGAAATTACCTTAGATGAAAATTAACACCGTGGGGTTACTTACTTTGATGTAGGGAATGTATAAAATAAGTTTGAACCTTTTATAAAAATATAGGTTATAAGTGTAGGGTGGGCTCATATACATCCTTAATTTTGTTTTTTGTTTTCTTTTCCTCTCAATTAGGCAGCAAAAGCTTCATCTAAGCCTGGTGTGAAAACTTCGAATGGAAGTTCCATTCCCAAGGACAAATTTTTCTGTATCCATTAAAAATGCTTATCGCTACATTCAAATTATCTTCAAAAATGCTCTATATTCAGATTACTGTTGAATTGTTATAAATTGTCTTAGAGAGCACAATTAATTTTATAAAATTTACTTACTTAAAAGTTTCCTTAATAAGCCTTAGATATCATTCATAAAACGTGCAGTGATGATCCTGCAGGTATTTTTAATAAGAAATGTTTAACAATAACTTGATTCACAAGGGAATGTTTCGAATTGGTCTTGCAAAAATTCCATTCAATAAAGCATAAAAAAAGATGACAGTGTTCAAAATTTTATGTGCAATGAACCATAGGGAACGGAGATATTTAATATTTTTAACATGTATGAACACATTCGCAATTTTATTTGGATGGAAACATAAATTTTCAATTAGTTGGTTAATCTCTTGAACAAGTGCAAGTTTAACTTGGCTTATATCAACATTAATCAAATCTAATTTCTTTGAAATTTTATGAGTTATCTTAAAGCTGCTAATTCCGTATATTAACTTGGAAGTTTCTCACCCACATTGCTGATGCCTTGAAGATGTGAAGATGTGATTGTCGAGATCTAAATCAGTCTTTTCTGTAACCAGCCCATAAGCAAAATGTCTTATCATAAATTCGCCACCTCAGATTCTTACTCTTTTACAGGGTTCTCCCAGGCCCTTTTCAAGGGGCATGCTGCCCGGTTGATTATGCTGAGTATCCGGCTGAATATATGAAAAACTGGACAGCACTGTTTAATGTCTTATTTGTTTTTAATTTTTGTACGCCCAGCTATTTTATCTTTCCATCCACCTGAGAAAATTTCTGAGGAGAACACTGCTGTACTTAAGAGAAAACTTTCATCGTCGTGAATTAACAACTAAAATTTCTTCCTCAACCAATTAATAGTGATAAAAAATGATTTAATGATAAAGAATCACAAATTGTGAAATGCAAAGAGTCATGGGACACCACCAATTTAACGAAAGATTTAGAAAAATGTATGTGTTAGTATCCAATTGGTCAACCTTTTTCTGCTATCACAGCCTCTATTTTGTCGGGCATACTGTCCACAAGTTTTTGTTACGTTTCCGCAGGAATTTTTCGCCATTCTGACAGTTCATTCACAGATTTCGGGTGCTCCGCTTTTGCACAACACATCCCAAAGATGTTCGATGAGGTTGAGATCGGGACACTGTGCAGACCAGTCAAGTTCTTGCACCCCCATTTTATCAAACCATCTGCCTACAACCCTTGCTTTGTAGCAAGGTGCGTTATCGTGTTGAAAAAGAAAAAGGCCATTTCCAAAGTGCTGCCACAGAGCAGAGAGTTGGCGTTGTCCAGGATGTCTTGGTAACGCTCCGCGTTCAGATGACCAACCACTGAAACGATTGGACCCAGACCAAAACATGACAAACACCCCTGCACCATCACTGACCCTCCGCCAAACTTCACTATGGGCACTACACAGCTTGCCAGATGACGTTCTCCGGGCGTTCGCCATCCATTCGATTGCCGATGGTGTATCGTGATCCGTCACTCCGCCATTGCCCCAGAGTCCAGTGACGTCTCTCTTTGCACTATTGCAATCTCCTTGCTGCGTTGCAGATGCTGATATAGTGTGTGACGGCCACAGCCGAAGCCGACGCGATCTATACAAAGCCGTGGCACTACGTCACTTGGCACCCTTTGATCTCTAGCCGACATAATCTTGGGTCTTCCGGTCGGGGGCCGAACACTTGTTGTACCCTTATCTTTTCACGCTCGGATGACGTCTTGAACGGATGATTTGGGGATGTTTAGCAGGGTTGACGTCTCTCTAACACTTTTGCCTGGAAGGTGGCACCTAACAATTGTACCCCTCTCTAAGTCCGAAAGCTGCTTTCTTTGAGCCATTCCTACTAGAGTACTGTATATAGAAGAGTACGGACAACTGCATGCAGCAGCCATTTTGATCCCCTTTACCCACTTTTCACAAGTGCTCATCACTTTTGTCACGTTGTTTATTTCATTCATTTTTTATAATATTTATTAATTTATATTTATTTTCATAATTTATTAAAATCGACGTATGAGTAAAAAAAGAAGTACGAGACACAAGAAATTTTGAAATTTCAGGGTCTTACTACCCTATTTTCAATTTTTAATTTCTAAAAAGTAATCTATTTTTTATTTATTAATTTATTATAAGAAATTAAATTTTTTTATTTAATAATTATTTTTTAATTAATTTTTTTATTATTTCTTTAGTATAATGTAAACTTTGTAGTCCATTTGAAAAAAAAATATTTCTGCTTAAGAACATAGAATCAAATGAACAAAGATGTAAATATTTATAACACTGATTTTCATTTATTTTGAATAATCGATTTCAGAAAAAGTAAAATCGATATAAACATTGATGTTTGTTTTTACATCGATGTTACAGGTCGTAGCTTTAATCATCAACCAAATGTGCTTGTTACACACTAAACATCATTTTTTTGTAATTTTTAAGTCCATGTAGTATTTGGAGTAATAAATGTCCCAGTATTATTTACGTTTTCAATCATTGCTAAACAGATAATGAATTCGAAATGGTTTTAGAACATCGAAACAAAGGCATCGATGGTCGATACATTTTGAACTCGATACTTCGTTAACATCATACTATCACCTAGCACTACTAATTGATATCTTTCCCCCTTTTTTCTTGCTCAAAGGATATCGTGTAACAAGTTATATTTAATCGTGATGTTAAACTAACGCATTAGATTTATCGCCATGAAGTTTTTTCTTCCGTTCTTATGAAGCCATATTTTTCTTCTTTCATCATTTCTTTTTCCTGTAGGACCTGAAAAATCTAACTTGTTTATTGCTGCAGTCCACAGCACAACAGCACGGCATTATTAATTTGATATTTTAAAAACGCTCCTCTATGCTTTATGTTACGTATGTTAGCCAGGGCATCAAAATGGAGGCGGAAGCCTCGATTGGCAGCAAGAGCCAATCAGATTTCAAAGCGGCGAGGAAACGCATGTCCTTACTCTCCCACAAAATTTTGATCGCGATTTAATTGAAATTCTAAATGAAATAATTGTCTCACCTGAGACTGATATAATTTCTACAATTTTTGGAGATGATGTACAATCACTATCTCTTTCATCTGATGATTTATGAAATAGAGTAATCTTATGCTCAACAAATAATGATGCTCTCACATTGAACAACGAAATTATAGATCGAATGGCAGGAAGAAAATTTACATTCAAAAGTAATGACTCAGTGGTAGCAGATCCAAACGATCAAATATCTAATCAAGTCATGATACAAATGCTGAATTCTTTGACTCCCATCAGAAGTTCCACCACATATCCTTCACATAAGAGTAGGAATGATTGCCATGCTGATAAGCAATTTGAATCCAAAAAAAGGATAATGCAATGGAACTCGCTTAATAGTCACATAATGTTATAGACATTTAATTCAAGCAATAGACATGAAATTATAATTCCAAGAATCGACTTGAAATCAAGTGATTTCAATTTGCCTTTCGTATTTAAAAGACGTCAATTTCCAATTATTCCTTCTTTTGCTATGACTATAAATAAGAGTCAAGGACAATCATTTTCGCATGTAGGTTAATTTTAAATGAACGTGTGTTTTCTTATGGTCTACTTTATGTCGCTTTATCACGTTCAAAATTTAAAGTAATATAAAAATTTGTATCCATGATATTCCTCAAGAACAAGGGAAATTGATCAAAAATAGTGAAAGAACTTTCACTAAAAATGTGATTTATCGTTATGTTTTGTAATAAGGTATTTTGTTTAAAATAAATTGATTTTTTATATTTTTCTGATTTGATTTAAAAGATAAACGCGCTGCAAGTGTAGCACAGCCGAGCGAAGCGAGGCCAACGGCTAGTTTCATTATACATCTGTTCATTAGTAAAACCGTTATCAGCTCTCAAAGTATATTTTTTGGGGGGGCCACCCTGTATTACAAACTTCAACTTCAATTTGTTGGGATAAATCGCGTATCTCTGGTCACACCAGAGTCTTCTCGTGTTTCTGCCAAGTTGATGAACTTTTCAATTTTCCTAACTTTTTGAAATTAAATACCACGGTCACTTGTGGCTTATTGCACCTTTCCTCCGTCAACTTTTTTTACGCTCTTTCCAGTGCCGTAGCTTAGTAAAATTAGACACAGTGCTCACTTACTACATTTTGTGCCCCCTTATTGTATTCTGTACAACCCTGGTGCCCCCCCCCCCCCCGTCCGCTACAGTTCTGGCTCTGTCGAATGCATGCATGTATTGCAATAGTGCTTACTTGATTCGAAACATTCCCTTTTCAATAAATAAAGCTGTTGTATTAATTATCTTTAATAATTATTATTAGCTTCAAAACTGGATGACATCTTACAAACACTGCAGCTGCATGAAAAACGAAATAAATTAATTGCTCCAATTGAAATCCTGAAGTATATATGTTTTTTTGATTTGAGGAGCCATTTTACTTTGACTATACTGTATTTTTACAAGAGGATTTTTTTTTTCATGTGTATTTTAATTTTCTAATGCATTTCAGACAAGGAGGCCATACGTTTACTAATGCATGGATGAACTCTTTAGGTTGCTTGTTTTGGATAAGCAACAACCAGGCCTTGCCTTTAATTAAGCAGCAATTCACCAATAAGAAAATGACTGGTAGAAATTCAGTTAACCATTATTTACTAGTTCTAACAAACCTGTAGTGATTTTATCTTTTTGATTTACAGATCCTAAGGTTGCTTTTGTTTTCCATTTTATGGAGCATATTAAAAATTATACTGGGTAAGAAAGAAAACTTTTCTTATTTTGAAGGAAATATATTTTATTAAAGGCAAACCTTTAGAAAAATTCCGATTCTTAATTTTTTTAGCGTAATAATATTATTCTAGTTCAATAAAGCACATCTCAATCGAAAATTTTATTAAGCTGATATTTTATTGAGAAACGCCTCTGAAATGAAAATTAGCATCTCTCAATTTACTTTTGAGAAAAACCTGGATGATGTTTTCTGTTGTGATCTCATCTCGCACTTTAAACAAAGTTGTATGTGACCATAGAGTTTACCTTTAAATTCTTTCTTTCTTTAAAGACTGATGTGGTACACGAGCAACGCCTCCTAAAGATAAGGCCTGAGCGCGAAAACGTCATACATTG
>JAHWFO010004704.1:100411-144945 GCA_023313115.1 Rhysida immarginata | reverse complement strand
TTTTCGCGCTCAGGCCTTATCTTTAGGAGGCGTTGACACGAAGCGGAACTGACGACAGTTGTTCACTCTGCTTTGTTAACATGCCTGGCCAACACCACTCTTTGTATGCCTAGGTGATGTTGGCCTGGCCTGCCACTGTCATAGCCTACAACAATAAAGGAAAGCCTGCCAATCAACACCACCTAAAGATAAAGCCTGAGCGATGAAACGCCATAGGTAGTCATCTTTAATCGCATTTCTACCAATAATAAGCCCTAAATTATGACTAGGTATGATGATGTAACAACGTATGAAATTTTCGCGCTCAGGCTTTGAGTAGAGGTGGTGTTGGTCCAATAGTGCTACAAATGGTGATCCAACATGCAACAATGTGCAGAGTTATAACTTGCAGCTCCGCCTCTAGTTAAAAAAGAACGACAGAGTTGCTTCCTTGAAATTAGAAAAATGATTTATAACATTATTAAGATTTGGGCCGGTAACATAATTTTGTTAAAGTAAATTAAATGAGATCAGAGGTGCGCTAAATAGATTTGCTTTCTTGAAAATAAGTTTTGAAGTTTATTTTGTAATACAGTCCAACCTCTATATAATGAAAATCATATAACTACTTTTTCCCCTATAACGAATTTTTACTTTGGTGCCGACCAAGAAAAGTATGTAAATCTTGAGTGTTACTCATTTTTCTGTATAACATACAGGGTCGGGATACATTAATATGACCCTCTCCTCGAACATGTTGGAACGTCCCATGGTATGCAGATGAAAAATCAGGCAGTCGTCACGTCATGATTGCACTGTATACATATTAAACTTAAATATTAAATAACTTACAAATAAATGAAAGACTAGTGAAACTAACGATTGAAAAATGCATTGTCATCGATAAGTTGCAGAGCTGTAGGTGATCAGGAAGTGGGCAAAATATTGATTACAAAATTTGCGCACAAACACACGAACAAGTGAAGTTCAATAAAAGTGTGTAAAAAAACATTCCGTTTATTGAAATATTTACACATCTTTAATCCATGGTGAGGTAGCCCAAATCTCCAAATCTTTAATTATTACAGACGTATTTTTTGAGGTTGGTTCAGGAACGAATACGTCAGAAATAACATATTCGCTAAGCCACACAAAAATCATCAAAATCTTAATAATACCAGGTCTGTAAATATGAAACCGTAATTTGCCTTTAAATGGCCCTAGCTGTCAATGTAGTTACCATCAAACCGCGTCGTTTGCCCCATTTTCTTACTCTGACATCTGACAAAGATTTTCAACTCACTACAATACAATTTTCATACAATAGCATAGTATTGACCATGTCGAATTTTGTGCCTGGAAACTACGATTTGCGGACAGCACTGATTTTCTGTTACCATTTGAAGAAAACTGCTGCAGAATCGCATCGAATGCTTGTCGAAGCCTACGCTGAGCACGCTCTTGGTAAATCACAGTGCTTTGAGTGGTTTAAAAAATTCAAAAGTGGCGATTTTGACGTGAGAAACGAAGAACGTGGAAGACACAACGTTATTTATTATGAGCTGCTGAAACCTGGCGAAACCGTTAATATTTAACGCTACCGACAACAAATGATCGATTTGAATTCAGCTTTGCGTGAAAAACGACCAGAATAGAGTTAGTTTTCTTTCGTTACGAGAATTCAGTTAAGAGATATTCAAGCCATGTTCTCGTGTAAAAATTTCTCGTTAACAACAAATCTGCAATCTTGTGTTTTCTTTCGTATCGAAAGCAGGGTCTATGGAAGTAAATGGTCGTTCAACCAAAGCCACCCCAGAAACACCTGTTTCTAGGTGGCTTTGGTTCAACTCCACTGAAAAATGAAGCTAACTCCCGATAGGGTGGGAACTCTATTTAAAAATGGCGCTGCATGTATAATAGCACCTTCAGTGCATGCAGCGCCGACTATTGTGAGTAAAAATATTAGTTTAATTTTCAATTTCAATGCAGCCGGAATTATTGACATACTACTGCCAAAATTAGTGTCTTCTACAAGATTGCATTACTAAGCTCAATATTAAATTTGGGTATCAACAATATAAGTAAAATAATTCTACAAATTATGGAATTCAGATCACGCTAGGTGCCGCATACATCGCAAAAAGTGTAGAGATCCTGTATGTATAATATATATGATACATACAGGATCTCTAAGAAAGTGTATTCGACCTATGCGGTTCCTAGCGTGATCTGAATTCCCTAGCTTCCCTTAAAATGGAAAATGACGGGAGTTGAACGACCATCTTATATACTAAAACTCTTGCGTGTATTTATTTATTTATCTGTAATTCTATCTCCTCCTAGACGGTTTGAGCTAGCGACTTGAAATTTTCAGGGCAGGCTTATCAATAAAGACCTGCTCTATCGCCAAAAATCAGCCCCCTAAGACCCCCCCCCCTCCTCACTTTCTGGGGTTTTCATTTAAAAGTATCTGCTTTTGCTTTGTAATTCCCCTCAGCAGATGGCGCGGACGGGCGAAGCCGCGGGTAACAACTAGTTTACTTTTATTGACCCTAAAGTAAATAGAAGCGAATCGTAACATCCAACGAGATATAATACTAGGTAGGGTGCCTGGATAAGTGCGGAGTACTCCCTAGGCACCCTAATACTAGGGTACAAGTGGCGCCATCTAGTGTCAGAAAAGGAAGTTGTTGTTTTTTACGTTATGAAATATAGCAAGTACGTTAAATTCAACAGTATTACTCTAGGCGGAGTAAAAAGTACTCAAAGGGCCACTAGAGCACATGTTATGATGTTGAATGAGAAACTCGGAAACTTCTTGTTGAAATTCGATCAAATTTTAACGGTATACACAGTCATATGTACCCTGTTATTCCCACAAATTTCATTAATCTAGGCTTTACAGAACCTGAGTTATTAACTTGGTGATCTTGGTGGCAGCATTTAACCCTTGGATGGATGACGTAATTTGTGGACTACCCCAGTAGGTCATGGTTAAACAAAGTAGACTTTTAGAAGAGAAGAAAAATTAATTACCTTATGACTGTGGGTATTACTTACAGTAAAGAAGGCGAAGAAACAACCATTTCCCATGACTGAATAAATAATATTGTATCGGTAGAAGGGTGGATCATAATACTGTTCCTATTGATTAAACAGGTGGTGGCCTTACAGTATAACAGAGGGACATCAGGAGTTCCAACTAGTTTCGCCATTTATTCCCGGCTTTGTCAAGGATATATACAGCAAGACAATCGACAATCGACAATCGAACAGTGAAGTGTACATTTGTTAGGATGTGACGAAAGCTGCGCTTTCACAAAGCTCATCCAACCAGAATAAACACCAAATGAAATACACTGAGGTAGTCAAGAAGCCTAACCAACCCAAGCGGTCTTCCATATTATACAAAAAAGAAAATAAGATTGACGATTGTCTGAAACAAAAAAACCAAACGAAATAAAAAATACAAGGAAAAACAAAATAAGATTATCACATCTTCCAGTAGTCTGGGAAAGAGACGTTGCTAATATCTTCAAAATTTATGTCAAGAACGTGCCTCGGTTTACGATACTTCGTATGCCAGTTCATATTCATTGAGTTCTCCAGTATCCCTTTCACAAGCTTATTGTCGTGAGTCTTCATCTTCTGTATCATAATCAAAAGGAGATCCTGTATAAACTTACCGATATGGGCCATGTTTAAATCGAGGTGGATGGATTGGTTTTTCACCGTCTTTCTGTCCAGCTGGGCAATGGTCCTCAGTGTAACATTCTGGAATGACTGTAGTTCACTCCATCTGCTTTTACAGATAGTCGCCCACGCAGGCATGCCATAGAGGAGTATGGTCCGGATAATCGATTTGTACAGAAGTAGCTTGTTGTCAATGCTGAGGGCGCTGTTGCAAGAGGCAAACGAGCCTTTATATACAGAACAGTGGTACAAAATATACAATGAGCGTTTTTTAAGATACATGAACCAATAGGAAATAAAATAGGGAGCCAATAGGTCCAAAAAAGGAAATAATGGCCAATAGAATAAAATAGAATAGAAAAACACAAGGAATCGTGGGATTATCGACCCGCAATCTTGCAGTGCGATTCAAAGAACACGTTGATTCGTATAAAAAACGGGATCTTATTTCTCACTATGCAAACCATCTCGCAGACTCCGGACACTCGTTGAAAACACAAGAAGAGGTAATGATTTTTCGATTGAAAAATAGAAGGAAAAATTCTGCGACCCAAATTCGAACCAGGAACCTCGACTATCATGGCCGACCCTTGAAGCGATCGAAATATTTAAGGCCCAGAAGTCCACCCCCCATCTGCTTCTCAATTGCCAAACAGACTTAAATGTGCATGCAATACTTGGTTCTTTGTCTGATCTATTATGATTTCCTTCTCTCGTTTTCTGTATTATTTTACGCCTTTTGCTTTTTGTATATTTCTTAGCCAGTTCTTGTTTACGTTGTTTTATTCTATTCTGTAAATCCTCTTGTCCCCAGACAATCGGATAAGTTCTCTTTTCGGTCCGCGTTGAATGCGCACCATCTATGTATAACTTCTGTATATTTTTTTTCCTTTGTATAATTCAAAGTTGTGTTTTTCTATTCTATTTTATTCTATTGGCCATTATTTCCTTTTTTGGACCTATTGGCTCCCTTATTTTATTTCCTATTGGTTCATGTATCTTAAAAAACGCTCATTGTATATTTTGTACCACTATTCTGTACATAAAGGCTTGTTTACCTCTTGCTGTGTATATCCTTGACAAAGCCGGTAATAAATGGCGAAACTAGTTTGAACTCCTGATGTCCCTCTGTTATACTGTAAGGCCACCACCTGTTTAGGTAATGTTTGTATCCATTGTAGTCTGTATTTGTTGTGGAATAACTCCTTATCTACATTTCCTGTCATGTTCATATTTTTGGCAGGACCTCCAGTTTCAGTTTCACTACTATCATCAATATACCGGGTGGGTTAAAAGTCTGCTACTACCGATGCAATTTCAAAATGAGTGGAGATGAAACATATAGGAAGTTAGGTAGGGGCTAAACAATGGTGTCAAACTTAACCTCGAATTTTGCAACTTTGCAACCATTACAGTAGAGGAAAAATTGCCAATTGAATCTCAAAACGCTGATTTTAACAAAATGAAATTTCTGTTCTCAAGTGTACGCCACTGTACCAGCATAATTAAATGATTTGAAACAACAAATTCAGCAGGCTTGTACAGACAAAATACCCATCATGATGTTAAATGTTTTCTGTGAAATACCATGCACAGTTATGCATTGCTGCAGAAGGACACCATATTGAGCGCTTCATTCATTGGCAAATGTAGCTTGCATGCAATGAATACATTTTCCCAGGTGAACAGAGGGGAATTCCTATGAAGACAAGAAGCGAAAAAGGGAAGGTTAAATTGGTAAAAATAAATCGGGACAAACCGTGGATACGCGAATTTCCTATTGTGTAAGAAGGGGGAAGTGTGCAAAAAATCTGATGCGAAACCGCAGATACCAAGGGATTACTGTATTTGCTTTACGACCGGTTGCAACAAAACTATTCGTTACCGTCCCGGTTAAGATTTTTTGTGTTGCACCAAGCGAAGTTAGGACTTGAACCAAACGTTAAATAGCAGTTTAACTTAAATGCTTGATGACTACGGTTTACGTCCATGGTTAGCGAAACTAAATGGCATTCCAAAACGCAAATATATTCTTAACTAATTGGATAAACTAATTATCAAACAGGTAAATGGATCAGCCGTTTGAATCAGACTTCTGGATCAATCATTTTGGATAAGGTAAATGGATTACCAATTTGGATCAGCAAATGGATTACCCATTTGGATCAGCCATTTGGGGATAAGCTGAATGGACGAGTCATTTGGACATGCTAAATTAATCAGCCAAATGGATAAAGTAGATAGATCAACCATTTGGAAAAGCTAAACATTAGACAGCTAATAGAAAACAATCAGCGATGTTGACCGGAAGTCGTTGGAGCAAAACGAACCAATCACAGTCCTCGTTACTTATATTGCATCTAGTTAGCTAACAGAGACTTAACTAGGGCTGGTGCAACGCTTCCCAGTTAAAGAACTTATCCAATTGTTAACTAACCGAAAATTAGTATTTTTAAGTGAAGTTGTTGCAACCGGCCGTTAATCACCAGTCAGCATCAAGGAACTTGCTGCTGTGTTGAGTGTATTCATGAATTTTATACGTTGATTGGCCAAAAAATTAGAGAGGCATTCCCTAATAACGAGTTGGTCCACCTTTAGCTCTGATAACAGCCGATATTTTTCTTGGCCTGAACTTGACAAGATGTTCATACCATTGCTGAGGAATGTTGGCCCATGCTGACATAATGGCAGCTCTAAGTTGGGTCAGATTAGATAGTGAAGTTTCCAAGCTTTGAAGTGATCTTTCGACTTCGTCCCACAAATGCTCAACAGGATTGAGGTCGGGGGACTGAGCTGGCCATGGAAGCAGACTAAACTCTGATGTTTCTCAAACCAATTTGTGACCGATTGAACATGGTGGTAAGGTAAACTGTCCTGCTGAAAGTGACCATCTGCAGAAGGGAACATCATAGCCATAGACGAGTGCATGTGATTGGCAACGATGTTGAGGTAAGCTGTGCTGTTCAGAGTTGTGTCCTCAGATATCAAGGATCCTGTGTACTCCAGGAAAACATCCCCCACACTATACACTGTCGCCAGCCTGAACAGTTGTCATTTTGCAAGAGGGGTCCATGATCTTGTGCTGTTTGCGCCATAATCTGATCCTACCATCTGCATGAGGGAGCAGGAAACGAGATTCATCGGACCAGGCTGCTTTTTTCCACTCAAGTGACCAATTACGTCGTTCCTGGGCCCATAACAGGTGCCTTTTCCTATTGCTTTATGATACCAAATGCATTCTTGATGATCTCCTGCTGCTAAAGCCCATCCTTTGCAAAGTCCGTCTTGTTGTGCGTTGGGATATGCTTTGTGATGGACATGCATTGAATTCAATTGTAATTTGTCGTGTTGCTTCTCTTCTATTACTGCGGACTATGCATGCTACTCGGCTTTCGCCTCTCTCGTTCCTTATCGCTTGAATTTTTCGACCAGAATAGTACTTATCGCTTGAATTTTTTTTTTCTCAACAGCCACTCTCTAAACACCAGAGATATTTTTGGGCGAGAATCGTCGTTTCAGAGATGCTGGCACCAGCTCTTCTTGCACCGACGATCTTTCAAACTCAAATCTTTCGTCTTACCCATTTTGGCATTATTTTCCGTGATAACTACGTCGTCCGAGGCGGAATGTTCCTATATAAGCAGCTCTGCGTTTACTTCAAATAAGGAGTGTCTCTAATTTTTTGGCCACTCAGTGTACATGTGAAAACAGAACAACTTCAGTACCCTTAAGAAGTTTCTGGGCACCAGTTCATCAGGTCTCAAATGAAGGAGAAAGATGTTGCTATGAGATCATTGGATGTCCTCGAAAAGCTTTTGCAGCCCTTCATGGCCTTCCTGTACCCTAGCAATGAAGGGATATTCCAGGAAGATAATGTGCCATGTCACCAGGCCAACGATTTGTTTGAGAGGCATTCTGAACAATTCCAATGAATGAATTAGCCATCTAGACCACCAGACACGACTGGGATATTGGCAGCTAGATCACCAGACATGGCCCCCATCAAACATATTTGGGATATTATCGAACGATCCATTCGTGCACAGAAACCTGCACTTGCAACACTCATGCAATTACAGGAGGCTGTCGAGACTGCATGACTGAACATCTCTTCAAAGGATTTCCGTCGACTGATAGAATCCATGTCATGTTGAGTTACTGCATTTTGCCAGTTAAAAGGAGGTCCTACACGATATTGAATAAGTACGAAAGTTTTTGAGCACCCTGTATATGCTAAATTTAAATGGCTTATTTCCTATATCCAAATTTCCAGAACCACTTTCTTTGGAAAATATCGATGTGGTTTCCTCAGCAAATATACTGCTTGCATCTATTTTTTTTCAGTGCAACTGTTATCTATTGACAGTTCATCAAGAGTTACAGCAAGTGAAAGGATTAATCAAGATATGTCAGTTTACTGGTATATCTCACATCAGACCCGAAGACATTGCACGAATCTTGAAGAACATTTGAATAATCTGCGTTTTGAAATATTATGTTTAACAAATTTAATATTCTGAATAGACAACAAGAGCAGACCAAGACACAATCACTTAATTCAAAAAAGTTTCAGAATTATACAAGAAATTAATTTTACCTTTGTTTTCTCAAATAAAAAAACTGGAGTACCTGCATATCTTTTCTACTATTATTTATCCGAGACACGTAGTTAAGAGGGGTGAGGGAGTATTTAAATGGTTATTCGATTTTTTGGGGGGTTAATCGTTTTCTCAAATAATAAGGGAAGGGGAAGCTTTAGAGCTATGGCCTCTATTACTTTTATGGCTTACAAATTTTGTACGTTACAATACCTAAAAAGCATGTAGCTCACTTGATCCCCTCTAACTTCTACCCCCATAACTCCAACCCCAGTGGGTCAATCAAAACCAAACTAAATAGTGAAGTAGGACATGCCTGTGGTAAGCTATGTTCCGAGTTTCAACTTTCTACATGAAAAAATGTGGAAAATATGAAGGGAACGGACAGACTGAAACCAATTAATAAATGCTATTAGGGCAGAATCCATAATAGGTAAAGAGAAATGAGCTGGCTACACTTTTGCCAGCACACAGAGGATACAATAATAGAAAGGCTTGAAATATTTAAAAATTTTTGGGGGTGGTTCTCTAAAATTTGACATTTATTAAAGTTTGATTTACGTTTTAAATTCATACTAGAGGCAAGGCAGGCAGGCTTACAGCCTGTGAAATTTATGTTTTTGAAGATTACAGGTATTCTTGGAAGAAATGCATACATTCAAATAATTGCCTTAGAGAATCATTCCATTTTTTAATCGTAAAAAGATTATAGTCACACGACTTAATCTATGAATGTGTAAGAAATATGAAACAGAAAGAGTCTTGGAAGAATTACCGGCAACTTTCCAATTCTCAACTAATTCCACACATTTCAATGCATTACAATTAAAATCTTTAAAAACAAGTACAAAATGTTTTTTCATCATATCTCAATCAAGAGATACACAATTCTACTGAAGAGTAGAACAGCCAACCTATGTGCAAACAAACAAACAAAAAAAAAACAAAAAAAAAATGATAAAATATCACTTAAACTATCAATGAGCACTAGTTCACTGGGGGTTCACAAAATAGGGAGTTAAATGAAAAAAATTTCGTTGAAAGGAGTAGCCTGGGGGAGAGAAGCGATGATGCAAGCCGCATTACCTTTCTGGATGTCCAGGGAGATTCTTTGGCGGAGAAACTCCATGGATCTACTATCCTGGATAGCGGCGGAAAGTCTGGAACCGAGGTCTCTTAAGAAGGACCGGGCACTAGACCCCCAGGGGCCGAAAGTCTCGAAGCCGATGGGTGCAAACAGAGAGTTATTTAGTAGGTCACCGTACTTCGACGTTTTCTTGCTTTCTGCAAGGTTCGCGGTGTAACGGGCCTCCCTTGAGCTTCCGTCTCGGTAGGAGCAGGCGAGGTTATCTACACAGGTTTCGTCCCACAGTAGCATCTTCCCTGACTTCCAGGCGAAGAGGGTCAACTCCGTCGGGGCGTTTGCCATCGCTTCGAGAAAGACCAGTGGGTTCCAGTGATGATGAAATGCCTGCGGTGGTGAGGGCACGATGTATCGTGTTATCGAGATGACTATGGCGGCTTCTACGGCCAAAGGTGTCGCAGCTAAGGGGGTGGAGGGCCAGTTTATCAATAGTTGCACCGCAGCGGCAAGGGTGTGGAAAAGGGCGGGCACCTAAGCGAAGGCCGACGGCGATGGAGTTGTCAAGGAAGGTACCCAGGGCGGGGGAAGGCAGGGCATGTAGCCAGCTCCCTGATTCACTTGTGCTAATGGCATGTAGGCAGGCGGTTGATATAGCATCCGGTGTTTCGGTAAAGAGAGATTTATGAGTGCGTGTGTCGTGAAGGTTTAATTAGACTCGTTAAAGTTTGCGGAGCTCGGGGGGCTGGGAGTGGAAATTCGTCTCGCATCCAGAGAGATTCTGCTTCGGCAACGTGATGGATTTTAGGAGGCAGGCCACCATTTGTAAGAATGGAAAAGACAAAGTCGCTGGCTGAATATGACGAAGCCAGGAAGGCTGGGAGAGAGCATACTTCAACCAGGCGGACACCAAGACCTCCCATCCTGATGGGAAGTGTGGCTTGCCTCCAGGAGGTGGTGGAAAAGGTTATATTGCATATGGACTGGAGACCTGATCTATACATAGAATCGAGGTTCTGGAGGGACGTTATGCATTTCCAGGATGGGGAAGAGCGCAAGATGTAGGTGAGGCGAGATAAACTAAGGGAGTGTTGAAGGGTGTAAAGAGCGTAGTGGGATTGAAATTGGCTGATTTTGGCTATCATGGAGCTCAAAACCGAATTTTTTTTCCCAACGCAATCGGAATAGTAGCGTCAGTGAAAGGGGCGCCTAAAAGGTAGACTTCGTCATCTAAAATTTTGGCATTCTGAAGGATTGTAGAGAATGCAGGATCTGCGGAGGCATTGCCAAGGAAAAGAAGCTCGGATTTTGCAGAGTTTAGGGTCAGGCCGATATCCGGGCCGAGGGAGAGAATGTCTTGTAGAATGATATCTGGACTGTCGATGAGAGTAACATCGTCCATGTACCAGATGTTCATACGTGATTTAAGTGTGCTGGCGAGGGTATGTGCTGCAAGGCAGAAGTAGAACGGGCCAAGGGGGTCACCCTGTTGGACACCCCAAGCAGAAAGGATGGTGTTGGATCCGAACAACAAAGATGAAGGATTGCCGTAGCATTGGAAGAGAAATGGGAACAGGTCGGGAAATTTATCTGCAACTTCTGTAAGGAAAACGTGTCGGCTTATCGAGTTGAAGGCATTATTGAAATCAAGCTTAACTATGACGTGAGGCTGTGAAACGGAGACGTAGGTGCGGGTAGCGTGGACTGCGATTTCTGCACCACAACGGGTACCACAGCCAAGTTGTATAGGGCAGAAAAGTTGATCGGCGCGTTGACGAACACGTGAGCAGAGAAGCTTAGCTACTAGGCGTCTAAGGACATTTCCAACCGCGATGGGCCGGACGCCTCCATCTTTCTTCTGTAGGGCAGTTAACGAGGCGCCGTACAGCCATACACAAACTGATTCGGGAACCTTCCCAGAAACCATAATGGAGGACAATGTAGAGAGAGCGCTGAGAAGCTTCTGGGCAATGTCTCCGTTTGAAGGTGCGGTCATGTCGGCTAGATGTTGGGGGCGAAGGCCATCTGGACCGCCGGCGGAGCCGAGAGGGAAGGAGAGGACTGCCTTCTGAATATCAGAAGGACAAGGCGGAGGTGGCTGAGGGATGTCCTCGAGGGATTTAGGTGCGGCGGAGTGTTTACTTTGAAGAAGAACAAGGGTGTGGGGATCTTGGGGGGCAAAGGGTTTCTCCGAAGTTAGAAGACGAAGTGCGCTTCGGACATTTCCTTCAGCAATCTTTAGCTCCACCGTGTTTTTCAAGGGTTGTTGTCGACGATGATAAGAAGTGGAGATTTCTGGCAATGAGGGTGACCGAACGTTATGTTTGTTGATTGATGCAAGAGAGGGTCGGTTGGCTGACCGACGGGTATCGGGGATGGCGAATGCGTAAAAGGGGAAGATGGCTAAACGTTCCCAAGAACTTTCGTCGACGTTCCCAAGGTGGCTTTCCATTTTATATTGGTTTGTCTTAACTAATTCAGTATCTCTTTTCTGGAATTTGATGACGTTTATCAACACTTTCTCCAGCACCGAGTATTTAGTCAGGTCGTCGACAAATGCGCTCAATTTCAACCAAAGACTCTCGCGACGATGACGGGTATATGCATCGAAATTTCGTACGGAGCCAGCTGTTCTCTCATTTCAATCCAATTTGGAATGCATGTAAATGTGATGAAGACATCTGGTTTCCCGAAGTTGACGACCATGGCCATTGCATTCTGGTAGTTTTGCTGCAATGCGCGTTTGCTCCCGGTAAATGGCGTAGGTAGAACACAGACCTTTCCTGCTTTCATTTTAAAGTTATAAGCCTGATTGTGAACGAAATCCATTAAGCCAAGTAGTAAGCCTCCACTCTCAAAGTCTTCTGATTTTCTTTCACACAATGTAGCCGGTCTCCTTCAACTTTTAAAAAGCGTGCACAATACCAGTAGCTGAGCAAGTTTTCCCGCGTGACCGGATTAAACAGTCCTGGCCTTTCATACAGGTTGTAGGAGTAGAAGGCTAACATGCTGACTTTCGTCCCTTCAGTGCTCCTGAATTTCATCTTCCAGTCCCCATGAGGAAACAGCAACAAGTAAGTCATTGAATCACAGTAGAAGGCTAACATATGTTATCAGTTGTTCCCTGTGCTTGGATAAATGCGTAAATTTCGCTCAAATGATGGTTGGTTCTCCATCGTCCGCTTCAAACACTGCTGCTACCTCATTGACAGTTGGCAAATTATATTTTCTGGGATCGTGCTGTATTATCCACATTTGAACGTTTCCTGTGGAGCGGCCATAGGCATCCTTCATCATCTTGAAGTTTCGGATGTTAATGTGAAATTTATGTTTTGAGAATGAGAACCGTATACGTTGAAAGTGCGAAGGCAACAGAAACTCATCCACTTCTGTCGAGTTATAAACAAAAAAGAATTGGTATAACCACAAAGGCACTGATAACATGACCAATCGATTAGGTTTATTTTATTCTTACTCACAGAACAAAAATGCTGTATAGTGGATTCTACATTTGAGCATCTTTTCATTTACCTTAGAAATGTACGTCAATGTTAATTTACAAATAGATACATACTAATTATCTTACAAAATTTCACGGAATACACAGGAACATCAGAAAACTGTATAATGGGAGAATAGTTTTCCTTGCTTCGAACACGATCTGAACTAAAATCTAAAAGTATACAGTGAAGAAGGCGAAGAAACATTACCACTTCCCACAATATTATTTAATTAAACAGGTGGTGGCCTTACAGTATAACAGAGGGACATCAGGAGTTCCAACTAGTTTCGCCATTTATTCCCGGCTTTGTCAAGGATATATACAGCAAGACAATCGAACAATGTAGTGTATCGGTATTCGTGTGGAACTTGAAGCATAGCTTCCATAATCTCACCCTTCATAATCATATTCCAAGGGAAATACACTGAACTAGAAAAGAAGCCTGATGTACCCACAAAGGTCATCCAAAGTATGAAAGAAAATTGCCTCCTCTTGGTGGAGGAAAATTTGATTGACGATTGTCTGAAGTAGGAGTATATTACATAGTAAGCCAAAGAAAAAAAAAAACGAAAGAATTTATGAAACCCAGTAATCTGGGAAGATGACATTATCAATGTCATCAAAATTGACATCAAGGATATGTCTTGGATTACGATGCCTTTTTCTATGTAGAGAATGTTTTAGAATGCCAGAGACTAGATCATTATCATGATTTGCCATAATAGGCAGCACGGTTTTCATGAGCTCTTGAACATATTTCCCGACATGGGTCATATCGAAATCATTATGAATGGAGTAATTGCGAGCAATTCTCCTATCTAATTGTGCAATAGTCCTTAGGGTAATGTTCTGGAAAGTTTGGAGTTCCTTCCATCTTGTCTTGCAAATCGTAGCCCAGACGGGCATGCCATATAGCAAGATGACACGAACAATTATTTTGTATAACAGTAGTTTGTTATCAACACTGAGGGCACTGTTACGACCCAACAGAGCAATTAAGCTGAACTTTGCTTTTTTGGCCTTGTTCATCGCATAAGTCACATGCATATTCCATGATAGTTTTGAATCAATAACAACGCCAAGGTATCTATAATTATCAACCCATTCCAAGTATTTGCCATTTAACTTTAAGGAGTCAAGATTTCTCTTTTTCTTCTTAGTGAAATATACAGCAAGACAATCGACAATCGAACAGTGAAGTGTACATTTGTTAGGATGGGACGAAAGCAGCGCTTTCACAAAGCTCATCCAACCAGAATAAACACCAAATGAAATAAACTGAGGTAGTCAAGAAGCCTAACCAACCCAAGCGGTCTTCCATATTATACAAAAAAGAAAATAAGATTGACGATTGTCTGAAACAAAAAAACCAAACGAAATAAAAAATACAAGGAAAAACAAAATAAGATTATCACATCTTCCAGTAGTCTGGGAAAGAGACGTTGCTAATATCTTCAAAATTGATGTATGATACGTGCCTCGGTTTACGATACTTCGTATGCCAGTTCATATTCATTGAGTTCTCCAGTATCCCTTTCACAAGCTTATTGTCGTAAGTCTTCATCTTCTGTATCATAATCAAAAGGAGATCCTGTATAAACTTACCGATATGGGCCATGTTTAAATCGAGGTGGATGGATTGGTTTTTCACCGTCCTTCTGTCCAGCTAGGCAATGGTCCTCAGGGTAACATTCTGGAATGACTGTAGTTCACTCCATCTGCTTTTACAGATAGTCGCCCACGCAGGCATGCCATAGAGGAGTATGGTCTGGATAATCGATTTGTACAGAAGTAGCTTGTTGTCAATGCTGAGGGCGCTGTTGCGACCTATAAGAGCTATGATACTGTACTTAGCCCTCTTCGCTTTGTTCAGATCATAGGACATATGCTGGTTCCATGAGAGTCTTGAGTCAATGATAACTCTCAGGTACTTGTAGTTGTCCACCCAGTCCAGTTTCTTATTAAACAGATCAAGAGAATCTGGGGGATGCTTGAGCTTCCTATTGAGGTACGAAGCCTTGCACTTTCCGACGTTAAGGTTCAACTTCCAGCAGTTAAACCAGACTTCGAACTGCTTCAAAGCGCACTGCAGCCGAGTGATAACGTGAGCCGGCTGGTGTGCCCATGTCATAATGGCAGTGTCATCCGCACAAAAATACAGATTACAATTATCGGGTTTTGGGAAACCATGTACAAAGTAATTAAATAGCATAGGCCCAAGGACAGAACCCTGAGGGACACCGGCCTTTACAACACGGGGTGTGGAAAGATTTTCTCCAATCTTGGCTTGATAGGATCTGCCGTCAAGAAAGGATTTCACCATCAAGATCAAATCGGCAAGGAACCCGTCTCTGATCATTTTGCAGACAAGGCCCTCATGCCACACTTGGTCAAAAGCTTTACTGACATCGAGAAATACCACCCCACAGTACCTGGATAGGTTCAGGGGGGTGCTCAGGTCTTCAACGAGCCTCCATATCTGCATCGGACAAGAGTGGACAGCACGAAAGCCAAACTGCTCTTCCCGTAAAAGGTCATTTGCTAGACAGTGATCTTGGAATCTGACGAGGATCGTTCTCTCCAACACCTTGGACATCGAGGGTAGCAAGCTAATAGGTCGGTAGCTCGCGGGAATTGCAGGATTTTGCCCCTGCTTTGGGATACTCAACACAATAGATTTCTTCCAAGCCACAGGGAAGTAAGAAAATTTCCAGCAGTCGCTAATGATATTGGTGAGAAAGTCAATAAAGTTCTTTGGGAAATTCATAAGGGCGTTATTACTCACCTTGTCTTTTCCTGGAGCCTTCTTCTTTTTCAGTTTATTTATGATGTTGGCGATCTCACCAGCCTCGATGTTGTACTTCGTAAAATGCTTCGAGACTTCATCAAAGTTGTAAATACTTTCTTCCACACGCCGAGACATGATTTGGCTCTCGGGCTTATCGTTGGTAGGAGTAACAAACTGCAGTTCCAGTTAATCTGCTATGACTTGGGCCTTGTCCTGATCAGTTTGCACATAGTTACCTTGTGGTGTACGGAGTGGAGGAAGCATAACATTCTTTTTCTTCTGTAAAGCTCTAACCATACTCCAAATGGAATTGTCGCGAGCCGACAAGCTTTTGAGTTTTTCATTCCATCTAGCGTCGCGAAGCTCTTTTATCTCCTCTTGAACTCTTCGCACTAACCTGTTGTACTTGGTTTTGAGCCAAGGTTCACGATAGCGTTGCCAAAGTCTACGGGTCCTGTTTCTTTCAGCAATTAGGCGTTGGATTCCAGGAGAGAGTTGGATTCGATGAGAAGGTTTATTCTCTGATGGATACTTACTGACTTCTATGGCACTGTTAATACATCTGGTGATGTCATCAACAAGTTGATCGATGTCCTCTGTACAGTAAGCAACGTCGGGATGGTAGCCATAGTCCTTAAGAATATCTTTGTAGAGCCTCCAGTCTTGATGATGTACGAGTTCCTCTCGGAAATTTATGTCAACATTGTCAAAGTACAACGCCACAGGCTTGTGGTCAGAAGAAAGGTCATCAATCGTGAAGATGTTGTACGGTTTGAAGAAACCCTTCAAGAGCGAGATGTCCAAAACGTCACTACTAGGGGAGTGGTCGCAGTAGTAGGTGTCCTCCACAGGTCCAGCAGCGATGATATCATCTCTACCTTGTATGTATCTATAGAGAATCATGCCGTTGTAATTCTGCGTTCTGGAGTTCCAGCTTGGATGCTTGGCATTTAGGTCACCAGCCAGGACGACTGGAGTGTCACCACTGAAGAGTTCATCAAGCTCGCAAATGTCAAGATAATGTTTAGGTGAATTGTAGAGCGCTACGAACTTCACTTCACCGCAGGAGACGTCATTGATAATGATGGAGGCTGATTCCATACCTGCATAAGACTTGGATACTAATTCTTGGTGTTGAATTCCCTTCCTAATGATAATCGCAGCGCCCCCAGACGCACATCTTGCAGCATTTGAAGCCCTTCGATCCTTACGGTACACACAATAGCCAGGTAGCTGGAAGTCTTGGCTTGGTTTGAGGTGAGTTTCACAGAGGAAAGCCACGTCGATTTCTTGATTTATCAGAAAGTTGTGAAACTCGATACGCTTTCGGGGAATGCCCCTAGCGTTCCATATCACGCACCGAAGTTCACCTTTGTTGATTACAGTATAACGTTGTGCAGCCATACTAAAATTAGTTGGTCGTAAGGAGCCCACTCAACTGTGGGTAACTTTTGCCTAGATTAGAAAACAGATTAAAGATACGTCCTAATTGCTTATACATACCTGGTAGGTCGTTGATG
This sequence comes from Rhysida immarginata, assembly GCA_023313115.1. NCBI lineage: Eukaryota > Metazoa > Arthropoda > Chilopoda > Scolopendromorpha > Scolopendridae > Rhysida > Rhysida immarginata. The sequence goes on along the minus strand of JAHWFO010004704.1, from coordinate 127,784 downwards.
TTGAGGCCTTTATCTTCCGGCGTAGACACAGCGGCAGCATAGGATTTGCCTGCTGTCACTTTAGAACTAGACATCCTTTGAACCTGGGGGTACTTTGGACATTTCGTGTAGCTTGATGTGTGCTGTCCACCACATCTGATGCACTTTGGGGGGGTCTTGTCCTTTGATCTTGGGGCAATCTCTTGACTGTTGCCCCTCAGCACATTTATTACAACGAGGATCTTCCGTGCAGCCCATGGATACGTGTCTGAAGCGCAGGCAGTTGTAACACTGTAGTGGCTTCTTGTTCCCTCGAAAGGCCTCCACTGAAACTGCCAGCGGCCCAATACGTGTTACGTTTTTCAATGATTGGTTGTGTTCGGTGTTCGGGAGTAGAACCAAAACCATTGGCATATCAATGGATCCTTTGGCTTTCCTCAATCGAATAACTTTTTGCGGGAAGTAGTTGGTTCTTTTTAGGTCTTCTTGGAAGTCATCGAGGTCATACGTAACATCCACATTACGAATTACGTATTTCAAGACCTTCTCCGACTTCAGTTGATGATGCTGAATTTTTAAAATATTATCAGATTTAATGCCAGAGACTAACCTGTTATGTGTTTCTTCATCTTCACATTTAACCTTGATGGTTTCAGCTCTGCCCGTATGAACGGCGATCTTTTCGACTGGAACATGCTTCTCGAGCTCAGTTAAAATCGTCTTAAACGGGACGCCATGAGTCCGCACGATAATTGGCGGTACATACCTCTTCGTGATCCTATGGTCTTTATTAGCCGAGCGACCTTGTACATTCTTCGGATTCCTCATTCTAGTCGCGCTGACGACTTCTTCATTTATACTGGAGACGGTCTTTAGGTTATCGATCCTCGTGCCTTTTCTGAATTTTTTATTAGTGACACCAATCCAGGGACTGTCGTCCACTTCTTCATCAGTTCCGTCAGAGTGACTTCTCTTACAGCCACCGTTTGTCGAACAGTCACTATTTTCTATTATATTCATAGACTCCATACTAATAGAAGAGGAAGTAGTTTTTAAGACATTACTTACCTTGCTGTTATCAACTGGATTATCTTCCGAGGAGTTACTTGCCTTCGGAGTCCCGGAGCATTTCCCAAAGGCTTCCTTAAGTTCGCTTATCTTGTCAATAACATCTCTATGAGAGTCCTTAATTTCCTTATTGATACCTTCGAACTTCTCCTCAAAACTTTTGTGTAGGGATTCGACTTTTTCCTCCAGTGCACTATACTTAGCGTTTATTTCATCCCGGAGGGCTTCTAACATTTCGTTGAACACTAGGTCAAAAGCAGCAAACCTAGCATCCAAGCAGGCATCCCGGTAGGCCTTTTCGCAGGACACAGTTTTACCATCCGCCACTAGCAAATGCTCTTTAGCCGACTTCAGCTTGGTTAATTTAGACGAAGCCATCATATATAAATGTATAGAACCAGGGGGGGGGGAATAACCTCGTAGCTAGGTGTGTGCTAAAGAAGCCGTCCTAAGAAGGACGCACCTAGCTCTAAGAAAAAAGAACAAGTCAGGTTTGCGAGAAAATTAATTCTACGCCAGGGACCCGCTCGTGAATGATTAAAATAATAATAGATGATATGAGAAAAAAATCCTTAGTTAGGTTTGCGAGGAAATTAATCCCAACGCCAGGGACCCAGAAGGATAATGAGCGTCTTGACGGGAATATTAATTCCAACGCCAGGGACCAGCACATAAGACGTAACAGAAGGTGAATATCGCCCTGAAAAGGACGCACCGTGAAATGAAAATAATGAAATGATACCTGAAAAGAGAGTAGAGTGATACCTTGAAGAGCTAGTCCGTTTTGATCGTCCTGATCGTCCTCAGCCTAGGTTCCGTCCTCGATATGATATAACCTCGATCGATAACCTAAAGACCGTCTCCAGTATAAATGAAGAAGTCGTCAGCGCGACTAGAATGAGGAATCCGAAGAATGTACAAGGTCGCTCGGCTAATAAAGACCATAGGATCACGAAGAGGTATGTACCGCCAATTATCGTGCGGACTCATGGCGTTCCGTTTAAGACGATTGTAACTGAGCTCGAGAAGCATGTTCCAGTCGAAAAGATCGCCGTTCATACGGGCAGAGCTGAAACCATCAAGGTTAAATGTGAAGATGAAGAAACACATAACAGGTTAGTCTCTGGCATTAAATCTGATAATATTTTAAAAATTCAGCATCATCAACTGAAGTCGGAGAAGGTCTTGAAATACGTAATTCGTAATGTGGATGTTACGTATGACCTCGATGACTTCCAAGAAGACCTAAAAAGAACCAACTACTTCCCGCAAAAAGTTATTCGATTGAGGAAAGCCAAAGGATCCATTGATATGCCAATGGTTTTGGTTCTACTCCCGAACACCGAACACAACCAATCATTGAAAAACGTAACACGTATTGGGCCGCTGGCAGTTTCAGTGGAGGCCTTTCGAGGGAACAAGAAGCCACTACAGTGTTACAACTGCCTGCGCTTCAGACACGTATCCATGGGCTGCACGGAAGATCCTCGTTGTAATAAATGTGCTGAGGGGCAACAGTCAAGAGATTGCCCCAAGATCAAAGGACAAGACCCCCCCAAAGTGCATCAGATGTGGTGGACAGCACACATCAAGCTACACGAAATGTCCAAAGTACCCCCAGGTTCAAAGGATGTCTAGTTCTAAAGTGACAGCAGGCAAATCCTATGCTGCCGCTGTGTCTACGCCGGAAGATAAAGGCCTCAACATCAACGACCTACCAGGTATGTATAAGCAATTAGGACGTATCTTTAATCTGTTTTCTAATCTAGGCAAAAGTTACCCACAGTTGAGTGGGCTCCTTACGACCAACTAATTTTAGTATGGCTGCACAACGTTATACTGTAATCAACAAAGGTGAACTTCGGTGCGTGATATGGAACGCTAGGGGCATTCCCCGAAAGCGTATCGAGTTTCACAACTTTCTGATAAATCACGAAATTGACGTGGCTTTCCTCTGTGAAACTCACCTCAAACCAAGCCAAGACTTCAAGCTACCTGGCTATTGTGTGTACCGTAAGGATCGAATGGTTTCAAATGCTGTAAGATGTGCGTCTGGGGGCGCTGCGATCATCATTAAGAGGGGAATTCAACACCAAGAATTAGTATCCAAGTCTTATGCAGGTATGGAATCAGCCTCCATCATTATCAATGACGTCTCCTGTGGTGAAGTGAAGTTCGTAGCGCTCTACAATTCACCTAAACATTATCTTGACATTTGCGAGCTTGATGAACTCTTCAGTGGTGACACTCCAGTCGTCCTGGCTGGTGACCTAAATGCCAAGCATCCAAGCTGGAACTCCAGAACGCAGAATTACAACGGCATGATTCTCTATAGGTACATACAAGGTAGAGATGATATCATCGCTGCTGGACCTGTGGAGGACACCTACTACTGCGACCACTCCCCTAGTAGTGACGTTTTGGACATCTCGCTCTTGAAGGGTTTCTTCAAACCGTACAACATCTTCACGATTGATGACCTTTCTTCTGACCACAAGCCTGTGGCGTTGTACTTTGACAATGTTGACATAAATTTCCGAGAGGAACTCGTACATCATCAAGACTGGAGGCTCTACAAAGATATTCTTAAGGACTATGGCTACCATCCCGACGTTGCTTACTGTACAGAGGACATCGATCAACTTGTTGATGACATCACCAGATGTATTAACAGTGCCATAGAAGTCAGTAAGTATCCATCAGAGAAAAAACCTTCTCATCGAATCCAACTCTCTCCTGGAATCCAACGCCTAATTGCTGAAAGAAACAGGACCCGTAGACTTTGGCAACGCTATCGTGAACCTTGGCTCAAAACCAAGTACAACAGGTTAGTGCGAAGAGTTCAAGAGGAGATAAAAGAGCTTCGCGACGCTAGATGGAATGAAAAACTCAAAAGCTTGTCGGCTCGCGACAATTCCATTTGGAGTATGGTTAGAGCTTTACAGAAGAAGAAGAATGTTATGCTTCCTCCACTCCGTACACCACAAGGTAACTATGTGCAAACTGATCAGGACAAGGCCCAAGTCATTGCAGATTCACTGGAAATGCAGTTTGTTACTCCTACCTACGATAAGCCCGAGAGCCAAATCATGTCTCAGCGTGTGGAAGAAGGTATTTTCAACTTTAATGAAGTCCCGCAGCATTTAACGAAGTACAACATCGAGGCTGGAGAGATCGCCAACATCATAAGTAAACTGAAAAAGAAGAAGGCTCCAGGAAAAGACAAGGTGAGTAATAACGCCCTTATGAATCTCCCAAAGAACTTTATTGACTTTCTCACCAATATCATTAGCGACTGCTGGAAATTTTCTTACTTCCCTGTGGCTTGGAAGAAATCTATTGTGTTGAGTATCCCAAAGCAGGGGCAAAATCCTGCAATTCCCGCGAGCTACCGACCTATTAGCTTGCTACCCTCGATGTCCAAGGTGTTGGAGAGAACGATCTTTGTCAGATTTCAAGATCACTGTCTAGCAAATGACCTTTTACGGGAAGAGCAGTTTGGCTTTCGTGCTGTCCACTCTTGTCCGATGCAGATATGGAGGCTCGTTGAAGACCTGAGCACCCCCCTGAACCTATCCAGGTACTGTGGGGTGGTATTTCTCGATGTCAGTAAAGCTTTTGACCAAGTGTGGCATGAGGGCCTTGTCTGCAAAATGATCAGAGACGGGTTCCTTGCCGATTTGATCTTGATGGTGAAATCCTTTCTTGACGGCAGATCCTATCAAGCCAAGATTGGAGAAAATCTTTCCACACCCCGTGTTGTAAAGGCCGGTGTCCCTCAGGGTTCTGTCCTTGGGCCTATGCTATTTAATTACTTTGTACATGGTTTCCCAAAACCCGATAATTGTAATCTGTATTTTTGTGCGGATGACACTGCCATTATGACATGGGCACACCAGCCGGCTCACGTTATCACTCGGCTGCAGTGCGCTTTGAAGCAGTTCGAAGTCTGGTTTAACTGCTGGAAGTTGAACCTTAACGTCGGAAAGTGCAAGGCTTCGTACCTCAATAGGAAGCTCAAGCATCCCCCAGATTCTCTTGATCTGTTTAATAAGAAACTGGACTGGGTGGACAACTACAAGTACCTGAGAGTTATCATTGACTCAAGACTCTCATGGAACCAGCATATGTCCTATGATCTGAACAAAGCGAAGAGGGCTAAGTACAGTATCATAGCTCTTATAGGTCGCAACAGCGCCCTCAGCATTGACAACAAGCTACTTCTGTACAAATCGATTATCCAGACCATACTCCTCTATGGCATGCCTGCGTGGGCGACTATCTGTAAAAGCAGATGGAGTGAACTACAGTCATTCCAGAATGTTACCCTGAGGACCATTGCCTAGCTGGACAGAAGGACGGTGAAAAACCAATCCATCCACCTCGATTTAAACATGGCCCATATCGGTAAGTTTATACAGGATCTCCTTTTGATTATGATACAGAAGATGAAGACTTACGACAATAAGCTTGTGAAAGGGATACTGGAGAACTCAATGAATATGAACTGGCATACGAAGTATCGTAAACCGAGGCACGTATCATACATCAATTTTGAAGATATTAGCAACGTCTCTTTCCCAGACTACTGGAAGATGTGATAATCTTATTTTGTTTTTCCTTGTATTTTTTATTTCGTTTGGTTTTTTTGTTTCAGACAATCGTCAATCTTATTTTCTTTTTTGTATAATATGGAAGACCGCTTGGGTTGGTTAGGCTTCTTGACTACCTCAGTTTATTTCATTTGGTGTTTATTCTGGTTGGATGAGCTTTGTGAAAGCGCTGCTTTCGTCCCATCCTAACAAATGTACACTTCACTGTTCGATTGTCGATTGTCTTGCTGTATATTTCACTAAGAAGAAAAAGAGAAATCTTGACTCCTTAAAGTTAAATGGCAAATACTTGGAATGGGTTGATAATTATAGATACCTTGGCGTTGTTATTGATTCAAAACTATCATGGAATATGCATGTGACTTATGCGATGAACAAGGCCAAAAAAGCAAAGTTCAGCTTAATTGCTCTGTTGGGTCGTAACAGTGCCCTCAGTGTTGATAACAAACTACTGTTATACAAAATAATTGTTCGTGTCATCTTGCTATATGGCATGCCCGTCTGGGCTACGATTTGCAAGACAAGATGGAAGGAACTCCAAACTTTCCAGAACATTACCCTAAGGACTATTGCACAATTAGATAGGAGAATTGCTCGCAATTACTCCATTCATAATGATTTCGATATGACCCATGTCGGGAAATATGTTCAAGAGCTCATGAAAACCGTGCTGCCTATTATGGCAAATCATGATAATGATCTAGTCTCTGGCATTCTAAAACATTCTCTACATAGAAAAAGGCATCGTAATCCAAGACATATCCTTGATGTCAATTTTGATGACATTGATAATGTCATCTTCCCAGATTACTGGGTTTCATAAATTCTTTCGTTTTTTTTTTTCTTTGGCTTACTATGTAATATACTCCTACTTCAGACAATCGTCAATCAAATTTTCCTCCACCAAGAGGAGGCAATTTTCTTTCATACTTTGGATGACCTTTGTGGGTACATCAGGCTTCTTTTCTAGTTCAGTGTATTTCCCTTGGAATATGATTATGAAGGGTGAGATTATGGAAGCTATGCTTCAAGTTCCACACGAATACCGATACACTACATTGTTCGATTGTCTTGCTGTATATATCCTTGACAAAGCCGGGAATAAATGGCGAAACTAGTTGGAACTCCTGATGTCCCTCTGTTATACTGTAAGGCCACCACCTGTTTAATTAAATAATATTGTGGGAAGTGGTAATGTTTCTTCGCCTTCTTCACTGTATACTTTTAGATTTTAGTTCAGATCGTGTTCGAAGCAAGGAAAACTATTCTCCCATTATACAGTTTTCTGATGTTCCTGTGTATTCCGTGAAATTTTGTAAGATAATTAGTATGTATCTATTTGTAAATTAACATTGACGTACATTTCTAAGGTAAATGAAAAGATGCTCAAATGTAGAATCCACTATACAGCATTTTTGTTCTGTGAGTAAGAATAAAATAAACCTAATCGATTGGTCATGTTATCAGTGCCTTTGTGGTTATACCAATTCTTTTTTGTTTATAACTCGACAGAAGTGGATGAGTTTCTGTTGCCTTCGCACTTTCAACGTATACGGTTCTCATTCTCAAAACATAAATTTCACATTAACATCCGAAACTTCAAGATGATGAAGGATGCCTATGGCCGCTCCACAGGAAACGTTCAAATGTGGATAATACAGCACGATCCCAGAAAATATAATTTGCCAACTGTCAATGAGGTAGCAGCAGTGTTTGAAGCGGACGATGGAGAACCAACCATCATTTGAGCGAAATTTACGCATTTATCCAAGCACAGGGAACAACTGATAACATATGTTAGCCTTCTACTGTGATTCAATGACTTACTTGTTGCTGTTTCCTCATGGGGACTGGAAGATGAAATTCAGGAGCACTGAAGGGACGAAAGTCAGCATGTTAGCCTTCTACTCCTACAACCTGTATGAAAGGCCAGGACTGTTTAATCCGGTCACGCGGGAAAACTTGCTCAGCTACTGGTATTGTGCACGCTTTTTAAAAGTTGAAGGAGACCGGCTACATTGTGTGAAAGAAAATCAGAAGACTTTGAGAGTGGAGGCTTACTACTTGGCTTAATGGATTTCGTTCACAATCAGGCTTATAACTTTAAAATGAAAGCAGGAAAGGTCTGTGTTCTACCTACGCCATTTACCGGGAGCAAACGCGCATTGCAGCAAAACTACCAGAATGCAATGGCCATGGTCGTCAACTTCGGGAAACCAGATGTCTTCATCACATTTACATGCATTCCAAATTGGATTGAAATGAGAGAACAGCTGGCTCCGTACGAAATTTCGATGCATATACCCGTCATCGTCGCGAGAGTCTTTGGTTGAAATTGAGCGCATTTGTCGACGACCTGACTAAATACTCGGTGCTGGAGAAAGTGTTGATAAACGTCATCAAATTCCAGAAAAGAGATACTGAATTAGTTAAGACAAACCAATATAAAATGGAAAGCCACCTTGGGAACGTCGACGAAAGTTCTTGGGAACGTTTAGCCATCTTCCCCTTTTACGCATTCGCCATCCCCGATACCCGTCGGTCAGCCAACCGACCCTCTCTTGCATCAATCAACAAACATAACGTTCGGTCACCCTCATTGCCAGAAATCTCCACTTCTTATCATCGTCGACAACAACCCTTGAAAAACACGGTGGAGCTAAAGATTGCTGAAGGAAATGTCCGAAGCGCACTTCGTCTTCTAACTTCGGAGAAACCCTTTGCCCCCCAAGATCCCCACACCCTTGTTCTTCTTCAAAGTAAACACTCCGCCGCACCTAAATCCCTCGAGGACATCCCTCAGCCACCTCCGCCTTGTCCTTCTGATATTCAGAAGGCAGTCCTCTCCTTCCCTCTCGGCTCCGCCGGCGGTCCAGATGGCCTTCGCCCCCAACATCTAGCCGACATGACCGCACCTTCAAACGGAGACATTGCCCAGAAGCTTCTCAGCGCTCTCTCTACATTGTCCTCCATTATGGTTTCTGGGAAGGTTCCCGAATCAGTTTGTGTATGGCTGTACGGCGCCTCGTTAACTGCCCTACAGAAGAAAGATGGAGGCGTCCGGCCCATCGCGGTTGGAAATGTCCTTAGACGCCTAGTAGCTAAGCTTCTCTGCTCACGTGTTCGTCAACGCGCCGATCAACTTTTCTGCCCTATACAACTTGGCTGTGGTACCCGTTGTGGTGCAGAAATCGCAGTCCACGCTACCCGCACCTACGTCTCCGTTTCACAGCCTCACGTCATAGTTAAGCTTGATTTCAATAATGCCTTCAACTCGATAAGCCGACACGTTTTCCTTACAGAAGTTGCAGATAAATTTCCCGACCTGTTCCCATTTCTCTTCCAATGCTACGGCAATCCTTCATCTTTGTTGTTCGGATCCAACACCATCCTTTCTGCTTGGGGTGTCCAACAGGGTGACCCCCTTGGCCCGTTCTACTTCTGCCTTGCAGCACATACCCTCGCCAGCACACTTAAATCACGTATGAACATCTGGTACATGGACGATGTTACTCTCATCGACAGTCCAGATATCATTCTACAAGACATTCTCTCCCTCGGCCCGGATATCGGCCTGACCCTAAACTCTGCAAAATCCGAGCTTCTTTTCCTTGGCAATGCCTCCGCAGATCCTGCATTCTCTACAATCCTTCAGAATGCCAAAATTTTAGATGACGAAGTCTACCTTTTAGGCGCCCCTTTCACTGACGCTACTATTCCGATTGCGTTGGGAAAAAAAATTCGGTTTTGAGCTCCATGATAGCCAAAATCAGCCAATTTCAATCCCACTACGCTCTTTACACCCTTCAACACTCCCTTAGTTTATCTCGCCTCACCTACATCTTGCGCTCTTCCCCATCCTGGAAATGCATAACGTCCCTCCAGAACCTCGATTCTATGTATAGATCAGGTCTCCAGTCCATATGCAATATAACCTTTTCCACCACCTCCTGGAGGCAAGCCACACTTCCCATCAGGATGGGAGGTCTTGGTGTCCGCCTGGTTGAAGTATGCTCTCTCCCAGCCTTCCTGGCTTCGTCATATTCAGCCAGCGACTTTGTCTTTTCCATTCTTACAAATGGTGGCCTGCCTCCTAAAATCCATCACGTTGCCGAAGCAGAATCTCTCTGGATGCGAGACGAATTTCCACTCCCAGCCCCCCGAGCTCCGCAAACTTTAACGAGTCTAATTAAACCTTCACGACACACGCACTCATAAATCTCTCTTTACCGAAACACCGGATGCTATATCAACCGCCTGCCTACATGCCATTAGCACAAGTGAATCAGGGAGCTGGCTACATGCCCTGCCTTCCCCCGCCCTGGGTACCTTCCTTGACAACTCCATCGCCGTCGGCCTTCGCTTAGGTGCCCGCCCTTTTCCACACCCTTGCCGCTGCGGTGCAACTATTGATAAACTGGCCCTCCACCCCCTTAGCTGCGACACCTTTGGCCGTAGAAGCCGCCATAGTCATCTCGATAACACGATACATCGTGCCCTCACCACCGCAGGCATTTCATCATCACTGGAACCCACTGGTCTTTCTCGAAGCGATGGCAAACGCCCCGACGGAGTTGACCCTCTTCGCCTGGAAGTCAGGGAAGATGCTACTGTGGGACGAAACCTGTGTAGATAACCTCGCCTGCTCCTACCGAGACGGAAGCTCAAGGGAGGCCCGTTACACCGCGAACCTTGCAGAAAGCAAGAAAACGTCGAAGTACGGTGACCTACTAAATAACTCTCTGTTTGCACCCATCGGCTTCGAGACTTTCGGCCCCTGGGGGTCTAGTGCCCGGTCCTTCTTAAGAGACCTCGGTTCCAGACTTTCCGCCGCTATCCAGGATAGTAGATCCATGGAGTTTCTCCGCCAAAGAATCTCCCTGGACATCCAGAAAGGTAATGCGGCTTGCATCATCGCTTCTCTCCCCCAGGCTACTCCTTTCAACGAAATTTTTTTCATTTAACTCCCTATTTTGTGAACCCCCAGTGAACTAGTGCTCATTGATAGTTTAAGTGATATTTTATCATTTTTTTTTTGTTTTTTTTTTGTTTGTTTGTTTGCACATAGGTTGGCTGTTCTACTCTTCAGTAGAATTGTGTATCTCTTGATTGAGATATGATGAAAAAACATTTTGTACTTGTTTTTAAAGATTTTAATTGTAATGCATTGAAATGTGTGGAATTAGTTGAGAATTGGAAAGTTGCCGGTAATTCTTCCAAGACTCTTTCTGTTTCATATTTCTTACACATTCATAGATTAAGTCGTGTGACTATAATCTTTTTACGATTAAAAAATGGAATGATTCTCTAAGGCAATTATTTGAATGTATGCATTTCTTCCAAGAATACCTGTAATCTTCAAAAACATAAATTTCACAGGCTGTAAGCCTGCCTGCCTTGCCTCTAGTATGAATTTAAAACGTAAATCAAACTTTAATAAATGTCAAATTTTAGAGAACCACCCCCAAAAATTTTTAAATATTTCAAGCCTTTCTATTATTGTATCCTCTGTGTGCTGGCAAAAGTGTAGCCAGCTCATTTCTCTTTACCTATTATGGATTCTGCCCTAATAGCATTTATTAATTGGTTTCAGTCTGTCCGTTCCCTTCATATTTTCCACATTTTTTCATGTAGAAAGTTGAAACTCGGAACATAGCTTACCACAGGCATGTCCTACTTCACTATTTAGTTTGGTTTTGATTGACCCACTGGGGTTGGAGTTATGGGGGTAGAAGTTAGAGGGGATCAAGTGAGCTACATGCTTTTTAGGTATTGTAACGTACAAAATTTGTAAGCCATAAAAGTAATAGAGGCCATAGCTCTAAAGCTTCCCCTTCCCTTATTATTTGAGAAAACGATTAACCCCCCAAAAAATCGAATAACCATTTAAATACTCCCTCACCCCTCTTAACTACGTGTCTCGGATAAATAATAGTAGAAAAGATATGCAGGTACTCCAGTTTTTTTATTTGAGAAAACAAAGGTAAAATTAATTTCTTGTATAATTCTGAAACTTTTTTGAATTAAGTGATTGTGTCTTGGTCTGCTCTTGTTGTCTATTCAGAATATTAAATTTGTTAAACATAATATTTCAAAACGCAGATTATTCAAATGTTCTTCAAGATTCGTGCAATGTCTTCGGGTCTGATGTGAGATATACCAGTAAACTGACATATCTTGATTAATCCTTTCACTTGCTGTAACTCTTGATGAACTGTCAATAGATAACAGTTGCACTGAAAAAAAATAGATGCAAGCAGTATATTTGCTGAGGAAACCACATCGATATTTTCCAAAGAAAGTGGTTCTGGAAATTTGGATATAGGAAATAAGCCATTTAAATTTAGCATATACAGGGTGCTCAAAAACTTTCGTACTTATTCAATATCGTGTAGGACCTCCTTTTAACTGGCAAAATGCAGTAACTCAACATGACATGGATTCTATCAGTCGACGGAAATCCTTTGAAGAGATGTTCAGTCATGCAGTCTCGACAGCCTCCTGTAATTGCATGAGTGTTGCAAGTGCAGGTTTCTGTGCACGAATGGATCGTTCGATAATATCCCAAATATGTTTGATGGGGGCCATGTCTGGTGATCTAGCTGCCAATATCCCAGTCGTGTCTGGTGGTCTAGATGGCTAATTCATTCATTGGAATTGTTCAGAATGCCTCTCAAACAAATCGTTGGCCTGGTGACATGGCACATTATCTTCCTGGAATATCCCTTCATTGCTAGGGTACAGGAAGGCCATGAAGGGCTGCAAAAGCTTTTCGAGGACATCCAATGATCTCATAGCAACATCTTTCTCCTTCATTTGAGACCTGATGAACTGGTGCCCAGAAACTTCTTAAGGGTACTGAAGTTGTTCTGTTTTCACATGTACACTGAGTGGCCAAAAAATTAGAGACACTCCTTATTTGAAGTAAACGCAGAGCTGCTTATATAGGAACATTCCGCCTCGGACGACGTAGTTATCACGGAAAATAATGCCAAAATGGGTAAGACGAAAGATTTGAGTTTGAAAGATCGTCGGTGCAAGAAGAGCTGGTGCCAGCATCTCTGAAACGACGATTCTCGCCCAAAAATATCTCTGGTGTTTAGAGAGTGGCTGTTGAGAAAAAAAAAATTCAAGCGATAAGTACTATTCTGGTCGAAAAATTCAAGCGATAAGGAACGAGAGAGGCGAAAGCCGAGTAGCATGCATAGTCCGCAGTAATAGAAGAGAAGCAACACGACAAATTACAATTGAATTCAATGCATGTCCATCACAAAGCATATCCCAACGCACAACAAGACGGACTTTGCAAAGGATGGGCTTTAGCAGCAGGAGATCATCAAGAATGCATTTGGTATCATAAAGCAATAGGAAAAGGCACCTGTTATGGGCCCAGGAACGACGTAATTGGTCACTTGAGTGGAAAAAAGCAGCCTGGTCCGATGAATCTCGTTTCCTGCTCCCTCATGCAGATGGTAGGATCAGATTATGGCGCAAACAGCACAAGATCATGGACCCCTCTTGCAAAATGACAACTGTTCAGGCTGGCGACAGTGTATAGTGTGGGGGATGTTTTCCTGGAGTACACAGGATCCTTGATATCTGAGGACACAACTCTGAACAGCACAGCTTACCTCAACATCGTTGCCAATCACATGCACTCGTCTATGGCTATGATGTTCCCTTCTGCAGATGGTCACTTTCAGCAGGACAGTTTACCTTACCACCATGTTCAATCGGTCACAAATTGGTTTGAGAAACATCAGAGTTTAGTCTGCTTCCATGGCCAGCTCAGTCCCCCGACCTCAATCCTGTTGAGCATTTGTGGGACGAAGTCGAAAGATCACTTCAAAGCTTGGAAACTTCACTATCTAATCTGACCCAACTTAGAGCTGCCATTATGTCAGCATGGGCCAACATTCCTCAGCAATGGTATGAACATCTTGTCAAGTTCAGGCCAAGAAAAATATCGGCTGTTATCAGAGCTAAAGGTGGACCAACTCGTTATTAGGGAATGCCTCTCTAATTTTTTGGCCAATCAACGTATAAAATTCATGAATACACTCAACACAGCAGCAAGTTCCTTGATGCTGACTGGTGATTAACGGCCGGTTGCAACAACTTCACTTAAAAATACTAATTTTCGGTTAGTTAACAATTGGATAAGTTCTTTAACTGGGAAGCGTTGCACCAGCCCTAGTTAAGTCTCTGTTAGCTAACTAGATGCAATATAAGTAACGAGGACTGTGATTGGTTCGTTTTGCTCCAACGACTTCCGGTCAACATCGCTGATTGTTTTCTATTAGCTGTCTAATGTTTAGCTTTTCCAAATGGTTGATCTATCTACTTTATCCATTTGGCTGATTAATTTAGCATGTCCAAATGACTCGTCCATTCAGCTTATCCCCAAATGGCTGATCCAAATGGGTAATCCATTTGCTGATCCAAATTGGTAATCCATTTACCTTATCCAAAATGATTGATCCAGAAGTCTGATTCAAACGGCTGATCCATTTACCTGTTTGATAATTAGTTTATCCAATTAGTTAAGAATATATTTGCGTTTTGGAATGCCATTTAGTTTCGCTAACCATGGACGTAAACCGTAGTCATCAAGCATTTAAGTTAAACTGCTATTTAACGTTTGGTTCAAGTCCTAACTTCGCTTGGTGCAACACAAAAAATCTTAACCGGGACGGTAACGAATAGTTTTGTTGCAACCGGTCGTAAAGCAAATACAGTAATCCCTTGGTATCTGCGGTTTCGCATCAGATTTTTTGCACACTTCCCCCTTCTTACACAATAGGAAATTCGCGTATCCACGGTTTGTCCCGATTTATTTTTACCAATTTAACCTTCCCTTTTTCGCTTCTTGTCTTCATAGGAATTCCCCTCTGTTCACCTGGGAAAATGTATTCATTGCATGCAAGCTACATTTGCCAATGAATGAAGCGCTCAATATGGTGTCCTTCTGCAGCAATGCATAACTGTGCATGGTATTTCACAGAAAACATTTAACATCATGATGGGTATTTTGTCTGTACAAGCCTGCTGAATTTGTTGTTTCAAATCATTTAATTATGCTGGTACAGTGGCGTACACTTGAGAACAGAAATTTCATTTTGTTAAAATCAGCGTTTTGAGATTCAATTGGCAATTTTTCCTCTACTGTAATGGTTGCAAAGTTGCAAAATTCGAGGTTAAGTTTGACACCATTGTTTAGCCCCTACCTAACTTCCTATATGTTTCATCTCCACTCATTTTGAAATTGCATCGGTAGTAGCAGACTTTTAACCCACCCGGTATATTGATGATAGTAGTGAAACTGAAACTGGAGGTCCTGCCAAAAATATGAACATGACAGGAAATGTAGATAAGGAGTTATTCCACAACAAATACAGACTACAATGGATACAAACATTACCTAAACAGGTGGTGGCCTTACAGTATAACAGAGGGACATCAGGAGTTCAAACTAGTTTCGCCATTTATTACCGGCTTTGTCAAGGATATACACAGCAAGAGGTAAACAAGCCTTTATGTACAGAATAGTGGTACAAAATATACAATGAGCGTTTTTTAAGATACATGAACCAATAGGAAATAAAATAAGGGAGCCAATAGGTCCAAAAAAGGAAATAATGGCCAATAGAATAAAATAGAATAGAAAAACACAACTTTGAATTATACAAAGGAAAAAAAATATACAGAAGTTATACATAGATGGTGCGCATTCAACGCGGACCGAAAAGAGAACTTATCCGATTGTCTGGGGACAAGAGGATTTACAGAATAGAATAAAACAACGTAAACAAGAACTGGCTAAGAAATATACAAAAAGCAAAAGGCGTAAAATAATACAGAAAACGAGAGAAGGAAATCATAATAGATCAGACAAAGAACCAAGTATTGCATGCACATTTAAGTCTGTTTGGCAATTGAGAAGCAGATGGGGGGTGGACTTCTGGGCCTTAAATATTTCGATCGCTTCAAGGGTCGGCCATGATAGTCGAGGTTCCTGGTTCGAATTTGGGTCGCAGAATTTTTCCTTCTATTTTTCAATCGAAAAATCATTACCTCTTCTTGTGTTTTCAACGAGTGTCCGGAGTCTGCGAGATGGTTTGCATAGTGAGAAATAAGATCCCGTTTTTTATACGAATCAACGTGTTCTTTGAATCGCACTGCAAGATTGCGGGTCGATAATCCCACGATTCCTTGTGTTTTTCTATTCTATTTTATTCTATTGGCCATTATTTCCTTTTTTGGACCTATTGGCTCCCTATTTTATTTCCTATTGGTTCATGTATCTTAAAAAACGCTCATTGTATATTTTGTACCACTGTTCTGTATATAAAGGCTCGTTTGCCTCTTGCAACAGCGCCCTCAGCATTGACAACAAGCTACTTCTGTACAAATCGATTATCCGGACCATACTCCTCTATGGCATGCCTGCGTGGGCGACTATCTGTAAAAGCAGATGGAGTGAACTACAGTCATTCCAGAATGTTACACTGAGGACCATTGCCCAGCTGGACAGAAAGACGGTGAAAAACCAATCCATCCACCTCGATTTAAACATGGCCCATATCGGTAAGTTTATACAGGATCTCCTTTTGATTATGATACAGAAGATGAAGACTCACGACAATAAGCTTGTGAAAGGGATACTGGAGAACTCAATGAATATGAACTGGCATACGAAGTATCGTAAACCGAGGCACGTTCTTGACATCAATTTTGAAGATATTAGCAACGTCTCTTTCCCAGACTACTGGAAGATGTGATAATCTTATTTCTCCTTGTATTTTTTATTTCGTTTGTTTTTTGTTTCTGACAATCGTCAATCTTACTTTCTTTTTTGTATAATATGGAAGACCGCTTGGGTTGGTTAGGCTTCTTGACTACCTCAGTGTATTTCCTTTGGAGTTTATTCTGGTTAGATGAGCTTTGTGAAAGCGCTGCTTTCGTCCCATCCTAACGAATGTACACTTCACTGTTCGATTGTCGATTGTCTTGCTGTGTATGTTAGTGCGAAGAGTTCAAGAGGAGATAAAAGAGCTTCGCGACGCTAGATGGAATGAAAAACTCAAAAGCTTGTCGGCTCGCGACAATTCCATTTGGAGTATGGTCAGAGCTTTACAGAAGAAGAAGAATGTTACGCTTCCTCCACTCCGTACACCACAAGGTGACTATGTGCAAACTGATCAGGACAAGGCCCAAGTCATTGCAGATTCACTGGAAATGCAGTTTGTTACTCCTACCAACGATAAGCCCGAGAGCCAAATCATGTCACAGCGTGTGGAAGAAGGTATTGTCAACTTTGGTGAAGTCCCACAGCATTTAACGAAGAACAGCATCGAGGCTGGAGAGGTCGCCACCATCATAAGTAAACTGAAAAAGAAGGCGGCTCCAGGAAGAGACAAGGTGAGTAATAACGCCCTTATAAATCTCCCGAAGAACTTTATTGACTATCTCACTAATATCATTAACGTCTGCTGGAAACTTGCTTACTTCCCTGTGGCTTGGAAGCAATCTATTGTGTTGAGTATCCCCAAGCAGGGGCAAAATCCTGCAATTCCGGCGAGTTACCGACCTATTAGCTTGCTACACTCGATGTCCAAAGTGTTGGAGAAAACGATTCTCGTCAGATTCCAAGATCACTGTCTAGCAAATGACCTTTTACGGGAAGAGCAGTTTGGCTTTCGTGCTGCCCACTCTTGTCCGATGCAGATATGGAGGCTCGTTGAAGACCTGAGCACCCCCCTGAACCTCTCCAGGTACTGTGGGGTGGTATTTCTCGATGTCAGTAAAGCTTTTGACCAGGTGTGGCATGAGGACCTTGTCTACAAAATGATCAGAGACGGGTTCCCTGCCAATTTGATTTTGTTGGTGAAATCCTTTCTTGACGGCAGATCCTATCAAGCCAAAGTTGGAGAAAATCTTTCCACGCCCCGTGTTGTAAAGGCCGGTGTCCCTCAGGGTTCTGTCCTCGGGCCTGTGCTATTTAATTACTTTGTAAATGATTTCCCGAAACCCGATAATTGTAATCTGTATTTTTATGCGGATGATACTGGCATTATGACATGGGCACACAAGCCGGCTCACGTTATCACTCGGCTGCAGTGCGCCTTGAAGCAGTTCGAAGATTGGTTTAACTGCTGGAAGTTGGACCTTAACGTCGGAAAGTGCAAGGCTTTGTACCTCAATAGGAAGCTCAAGCGTCCCCCAGATTCTCTAGTTCTGTTCAATAAGAAACTGGACTGGGTGGACAACTACAAGTATCTGGGAGTTATCATTGACTCAAGACTCTCATGGAACCGGCATATGTCCTATGCTCTGAACAAAGCGAAGAGGGCTAAGTATAGTATCATAGCTCTCATGGGTCGCAACAGCGCCCTCAGCATTGACAACAAGCTACTTCTGTACAAATCGATACTCCTCTATGGCATGCCTGCGTGGGCGACTATCTGTAAAACCAGATGGAGTGAACTACAGTCATTCCAGAATGTTACTCTGAGGACCATTGCTCAGCTGGACAGAAGGACGGTGAAAAACCAATCCATCCACATGGATTTAAACATGGCCCATATCGGAAAGTTTATACATGATCTCCTTTTGATTATGATACAGAAGATGAAGACTCACGACGATAAACTTGTGAATGGAATACTGAAGAACTCATTGAATATGAACTGGCATACGAAGTATCGTAAACCGAGGCACGTTCTTGACGTCAGTTTTTAAGATATTAGCAACGTCTCTTTCCCGGACTACTGGAAGATGTGATAATCTTCTTTCTCCTTGTGTTTTTTTTTTTATTTCGTTTGTATTTTTTTTCTGACAATCGTCAATCTTATTTTCTTTTTTGTATAATATGGAAGACCGCTTAGGTTGGTTAGGCTTCTTGACTACCTCAGTGTATTTCATTTGGAGTTTATTCTGGTTGGATGAGCTTTGTGAAAGCGCTGCTTTCGTCCCATCCTAACAAATGTACCCTTCACTGTTCGATTGTCTTGCTGTGTATATCCTTGATAAAGCCGGGAATAAATGGCGAAACTAGTTGGAACTCCTGATGTCCCTCTGTTATACTGTAAGGCCACCACCTGTTTAGTTAATAGGAACATTATTATGATCTACCCTTCTACCGACAAACATTATCTATTAGCAGAATGCAGTTAGAACAACATCACAATTTGGTAAACTCGCAAGTAAATGTTTGAAATGTCATCCACCTGCGTCGACGCAAGACAGTGGAAGTTGGCAGTTTGGTTTCACTAATATCGTCAATACACAATATTTACAGTAACTACTAGGTAACCACAAAAGTTCTTGCCGTTTTTAATTCCGGAAAACAAAATGATGTACACAAAAAGTAGCGTATCGCTAGTCCCCAAAGTAATCCCCATTAGCATCTAGCACCTTCTGTCAACGTGTTTCCAGTTGATCAATCCCCTGGCTGTAAAACTTGCCGGTCTTGGACTCAAAGAAAGTCCGTGAGTGTCTTTCGCAGGTCTGTATCATTGGAGTAGGATTTTCCACGAAGATGGTTGTCCAGAGAATGGAAAAGGCGATAATCCTTTGGTACAAGATCTGGTGAGCAAGGTGGATGGCACAAAGTTTCCCAACCAAGCCACTCTATGGTTTCCCTGGCCACCCGCGCCATATGTGGCCAGTCATGGTCATGAAAGAAGAGTACCCCTTTGCGATTCATCAATGCTGGCTCCTTCTGCTGCAATGCCCGTTTCACACGTTCCAACTGCTGGGAGTACAGGTCCCCAGAGATGGTTTGGCCAGTTGATAGCAGCTCGTAGTGAACCATTTGGCGTCTAGTCCACCAGACACACTAGACTACAGGGTTCATCAGAAATGGCAAATTCTCCCGACCTGAATTTCTGGAACCAATGCCTTGCAGTGCATTCATTCACAGAATCATCCCCAAACACAAGACACATTCGGCGACAAGCCCACTTTGAAGTTAAAAAGTAAACAACACCTAATCATCTCCTTCGATACCTCCGTATGTCTTCACTTCTGCACGAGATATGATTGATGTGAATGCCCAACAGCCCTGTATTTATACATGCTAACCTTCCTGCTCCACCCTGACAGATTTTGGACCACACTACACTCATTTGCATATCTTCTATCACTTCCTTTTATGGCAACATAAAAACGGCAAGAACTTTTGTGGTTACCTAGTACATTTACAAACTGAAAGAAATTTTTTACAGTACATATTAAGATGAACCATTTAGCATCTATGGCCTAATGTTTACATAAATTCCACTGCTGAGGCAATAGATTTCTGCCAAAAATCATATTTTGAATCATTGAATATTAATTAATGCCAAATTTTTCTGCCTGATCTTTTCTTTAAGGCACTTAAACGTCAATGGTAATGAAGGCAAAAGCTAGTACAAAGGGAAATGTCATTATTTCATCAAGAAAATGTAAAAACAGTTGCTGATTATACATCGGCTGTATGCTTCAATGATATTGTGGATACACTAACAAAGCAATGAGATAATAGGTCCCATCAAAGTTTCCTTAACTGACCTGGAATTTGGGACCTGAAGCGGCACGCCTTGTGTACACTGCGCGCAGATGATTTGTCAGCAGCAGCGGTAGCGCAACGGTAAAGCATGCGCTCGGTATCCCGTAACTTTTTGCGGGTTGTTGGTTCAAGTCCCGGCCGGGGAACTTTTCTACAAAACTCTGCACAACGGGGTTTTTTTCCCTTTCCTTACTAATAACCAAGATTTAAAATGCATTTTCATTTACTGTGTCAAGATTCTTTGTTTTTTTTAAGTTATAAAAAAATTTACCCTTTTATACCTTTTTATTAATAATAACAATGAAAAATACATTATTTACTATTTCAAGTTTCTTCTGCTATAGTAAATTTCTGGTAAAATGTCCAACAATGATAGCAGCTCTCATTGTGCAACAAGTGAAACTGATGATACTTCAATGTACAGTGAACAGTCGAAAAAGAACTGTATACTTTAAAATGTCTCATTTACAGGGTTGCCAGGTCCGTATGTGATGTCGAGGCCAGCTCAGCTGCAAAAAAAAAGCCAGAAAAAGCCAGTCCCCTTAACGCCCTCATGGGGCAATATTACCAAGTACTATTAATTTCTTAGCAAACTCCCTACCACGAAAAAAAAGTTACGATTTAATAAAAAAGAAAACTAAATTTTAAAAAATCTTGAAAAGAAAAAGTTTAAAAAATCTTTTGATATGAAATTTAATATACAGAACAATCAAACGAAAATAACAAGCAAAGAGACATAAGAGACAAATATTTAATGTAAATATTAAAAAAATTAACATACAATTTGGCTACAGTTTTTAATAAAGCGTTTTCAGTCAGTGAACATATTGGCACACCCTACTTATTCCCCGATTCCATTAACCATCAAGTACATCAACCAACTCATTCAATGTTGCACTATCACTTTCATCTGCATCAGCTGTATGGTACATTTTGTCTGTAAACCTTGAAAGCATGTCTTTCGTTACATTGATGTCTTTACAACACTCTTTTTTGCCCAATAAATACATATGGACAGTCAACACAGAATCTAAAAGGTGTAGATTCATTCGATTCCGCAATTTATTTTTTGCGCAAGTAACGTGAGAAAAAACGTGTTCTACAAATGCGTTTTAAAACGGCAGTGACAATGCACTTAAAGCCAATTCTACAAGCTCTTTGAAAGGTTTAGCTCCTGTAGCATTGCTGTAATTAAGAACTTTAGGCCAAAAAAACATCAGGATCTATAGGGAGATCTCCATTGAAGTAAGACTTCCAGTCAACAAAAAATATTTTTCTATATTGCTCATCAATGAGAGAGAGGTTTTCTTGATAGTTACGTGACATAGCAAATGGAAGATCTTTTAATTGACCACGTTCTATGTGGCTCAAACAAATTCTCGGCGAAAAAAGAGAGATATTTTTCATAAGATTCAAATTGTCGGGCAAACGTTTTTCAATTTGATCCACTGCCACTTTTAAATATTTTAAGCACCGTTCTTTAACTGCTTTTTTTGTTTCCACTCTCACGGTACTTTTATTCAGTTCAGTCATGAACTTGGCTCCAAAATCAACTTCATTAAGAGAAACAGCATTAAACTCCAAACCGCCAAATACCAAAAAAAAAGCCAGATTTGGCCAAAAAATGGGTGAAAGCCAGACCCTGATTTTTAGAAGCCAACTCAGTAAGAAAAAAGCCAAACGTGGCAACCCTGCTCATTTATTAACAAGGTAAAAGAAAATGCTATATTTATACATTTATTAACTGTAAAAGAAGAAACTTGAAAAAGTAAATGTTTTTTTCATTCTTATTATTAATAAAATGGTATAAAAGTGCAATTTTTTTATAACTTATTTAAAAAAAGAATCTTGATAAACAAAGTAAATACGAAGTGGCTATTTACACGTCCGCGGCTTCCGATTGGTTGATAAGGTCACGTGGGTGTAGAGGTCGGGAAAATACTTAGGGTGCGTTCACTTATTGTTCGGAGTCATGCTCCGAGTCAATGTGATCACGTGATCAGAGTACTAGCGTCATGGCTCAGAGCGTGACCACCGAGAGAGAAGGCCTTCGCAATGAAACTGAATACATTGCTACATCATCACAGATGGTGCAAATTGAGGGCTTATTATTGGTAGAAATACAAATAACAATGCACTATCTATGTGATGCAATAATATATTCAGTTTCATTGCGGAGGCCTGCTCTCTCGGTGGTCACGCTCAGAGTCAACATAAAGACGTAACAATCGAAGACTTTGATAGTTACAATCATGTGTGTGCAGTATTGCCAATTTAGCCTTTTTTTTCATGCGCTCGTCTTTTGTTGGACATTTTTAATATAAATTAAACAATGCACATCAACCATCTACCATTCATTTAAAAGTCATCAATTCTCTTCAAAAACTCTCATCATTATTCATTGGTGAACTTTTTATTTATTCTTATTATTTATTATTTTATCTTTTACATTTATAAATGAGTATAGAATCATTCATTAATAAACAACATATTATATTACTTCGTTAATTAATGTATAATGCACAAAATAATGAAAATGAGCTTTTTAATTGGACACATTCCTTCTAAATTGTCAACACTGCTTGTGAACGATTCAAGATATTTTTTCCCTCTTCGCAACCTCCGGAGGCATCAGAAAAGCATGAGCAGTGCCCATGACACTTTTGGTTATGGGGACCCTTTAACATTAAGTTATTTTTTATTAACAGGAATAAACAATAACATATTTTTTATTTTTTTATTATTTTTATAAAAACAAAGTTCTGGTCATAATTGTAATTTTAATTTATTATCACAGAGGCTAATGATAGATTGGCCCCATGCGTAAAGATGGAACTGAGATTGAGCATATAAAAATTAATAATTATGCAAAAAATAATTATTGTCTCGAATAAAATTTTCGATCAATTTAAGCTAAATTTTCGTTTGTATCGTGCCAAGCCTACAACAACGGAAGGCTAACCAATTATGGTAGGCTATGATCGTGCACTTTCGAAAGGTAGAGGCGACTAAAGTCTTCTCTTCTCTTCTTTGTGTGGTTGCCACGGCTCCTTACAAGCGCACTCGCAAACGTTATCTCATTGTAACAAAATTAATCATCGTTGAAGTCGCAACTTTGTTGGCACTCTTCATTGTTGCGTCGTGTTTCTCATTAAATTTTTTGACTCCGATGACTCCAGCTTGAAAGCAAGAGTTAAGGGAGTTAACCCGAGTCGCACTCCAAGCGAATAAAGAAACAAACTCCGAATGACTCCAAGCGACCCTGATGTTGGACGTCAAGGGAGTTAACTTCGAGAGAATAAAAAAACGGAGACCAAATGACTCGGAGCAAATAAAGAAACGGAATGCGAGTGACTGAGAGTCACGGGAGTCACTCCAAGTGATTAAGTGAACGCACCCTTAGATTCACGTACGGTGCGATTTAAAAACACGTTTCATCGGATTCATTGTGCAAATGGCCGAGATCAAACTGGATCAAACTCGGATACAGAATGTGTAGGATAAAAGCCTATAAAACCGGTCATTTGTCTGTTTTACTTAAAATCTTGGACAAAAATTCTATAAAGAAGAGTTTTTTTTACACAGGGTTCGTACATTTGATCGGTATATGCCATGCTATCCGATTGAATTGAAAGTCTTATTGAAGATCATCACCATCATATTTATGTTATTGTTTACCTTGAATAAATATTTAATTTCCAGTATGTGATCAGTTTGTCGTATTTCTTTTATTATTAGTTATTATTCACATAGTATTTATGTTATTATTTATTTTTTACACTCTAGTAATTTGTTGGATTCGTCAATAAATAAATAAATTCAAAGTTGTATAGTTGAATTGAAAGTCCTACACCATCATATTTATTGAATTACAATTTTATTTATCTATTTATTTTAATTTAAAATAAAGATTTTGTAAAACTGTATGCCATGTTTTACATTTTTATAATCGAGTGTCATAATATTTCTTTGTGAAAATTTTTTATAAAGATCGGTCGATGTTGATTCCTATTAATTCAACTTTTTTGGTGGATTTTCGAGCTTGATCTAGCGATGTTTTCATGCGAGCATCGGATGGGACCCGGGATGAAACCTTTATCACCACGCCGCCCACAATCTTAATTCTTTATTATCTAATATTATCTTCGGCTTCGTTTACCCTGACGCGTTAATTATGGTTCCGATTGAATTGAAAGTCCTACACCATCAAATTTATGTTATTGTTTACCTTGAATAAACATTTAATTTTGTCGTATTTCTTTTATTATTAGTTATTATTCACATAAGTATTTAAGTTATTATTTAATTTTGACACTCTAGCATTATTGTTTACCTTTTAGTTTTATTTTCCGTATGTGAATAGTTAGTTGTTTTTCTTTTATAGTTATTAAGTACAAGAATTTCTCTGAACAAGAACGATATTGAAGCAGTTAGGTATGGTAAATGTCCTACACTCAGTAAAATGTCATGCCATTGCATTGTTTTTACTTCAGCGCGAAAAACGAATAAGTTATAGAATGCCTTAAATTGAAAGGTATCATTATATCTTGTTGCGAGATACCGTCGTATTAAAAACGTTCATTATGAAATGGGCTCCTTACAGGAGGAGTTCAAACGAATAGAGGCGGGGGGAGGGAAGAAAAGCTGCTGTGGCGAAATTCAGACTGTGCGTGTTATGTATGCCTTTATTATTTTATATATTTTTAAATTATATGCGCGTTCTAACATTTATGCTATTAAAAATTATTACTATTTTATACGAAACCGTATTATTACTTCATGTATTGATATGAAGCAGTATTTAAAAATTTTTCTCGTTTATTTTATTAAGCTTATGAACTATTAATTCCCTTAATTAGCCTAAAATGAATATTTAAGAAATATAAAATGATAAAATATATTTAAGGTAAACCTATCAAGTAACGTCCCAAGATGGCGGAGATCGGGAGGGCATCTATATAATTTTATTTATTTTATATATATTACTAATAAAATTGTTTTTTCAGACCCAGAAATAGTTCTTTCACATTTCCCATTACTGCATTATTGCCAATTTGAATATCTTAAGCTGAAATTTCTTCTTTTTTTTTAATGGAATCAAACAGACGATAATGTTGTATTAAAAATTGATACTACAGAGCAAATAATTATTTTTTTTGTTTATAAACAATTTTTCGTGAAATATATACTTCATAAATTACTATCAGGAATAAATAGACAAGTTTGTGAAATATATTATTTCATAAACTCCTCATCTACACCTGTTACTCGCATCCGCAGCCATCTTGGGGACGTTACTTTATAGGTTTACCTATATTTAACTATTTAATAATTTATTTAAGGCAAAATTTTTTCGTTAAATAAGCTTATGTAGGCAACACTAAACAAAAGATTTTCTTTTCTACTTCCTTGTTTCTCAGAAGTTGCATTAACTCCTTTTCATTGACCTCTGTCCTCCATTGTTATTGCCTAGCAACGTGACGCTTTCCATGCGACAATTTCGTCACTTTCGTTAAAAATATCCTCAAACCCATGACTGGTTTCTTCAAGGAAGAGATCAAGCAACACTCACATGAGGGAAGACGGTAAATGCGTTAATGATTGGAATCTGGTTATTTCGAGTAGCACTTGACCTTCAGCCCTTGATAGTGTCGTTTGTCACTCTTTCGAGGGCTGTGCTAGTGATTCGGCCCTAAAACTCAATCCATGTTAAATTTTTCGGCCATTCAAACATTCATAATAATAGGGTCAATGAAATCAAATTTAAAAAAAAAATCACGAAAAGCAAACAAAAGTAAACTTTTCCATTAGGCCTTTTCGCCCAATAAACAAAGCACAAACCTCAAGAAACTAAAAAAAATAACAAAAAAGACGAATTAATAAAGTGAATCCGATGAAACGCGTTTTTAAATCGCATCGTACGTGAATCTAGGTATTTTCCCGACCTCTGCACCATGCGACCTACACCAATCAGAAGCCGCGGATGTGAAAATGCATGTTTTCATGGACCCGTGTAAATAGCCACTGCCAAGTAAATGAAGGTGCATTTTTAATCTTGATTATAAGTAAGGAATGAAAAACAAACCGTTGTGCAGAGTTTTGAAAAAAATTTCCCTGCCGTGACTTGAACCAACAACTCGCAAAAGCTACGGGATGCCGAGCGAACGCTTTACTGTTGCACTACTGCTGCTGGTGACAAACTGTGCGCGCACAGCGTACTTAAGGCGCACCGCTTCAGACTCCCAAACATTAGTGCGCCGAATATTTCGAGAACAGCCGAATAGTGCGCGCTACGGATCTGCACACATACACAGGCAAGGACCCTCTAAGTATATGCCAAGTCCCATCTGAATCAGTTTCTCCAACATCGTGGCCTCTCCTTGAATTAAAGTTGGTAACTTTGGGAGCATTTTGTGAACATGTTCCAATCAAAAGAAATTTGTGAATGGCATGGACATTTCTCTAATATAAAGGTCTTGGACAGCCTTCATTGGACCAATACAAAATTTGTGTATTAATTCAAGAGTCACCAAAGAACTATTTTAGATGCTGTGAAAAAACTTTGCATCAGTTATGGCTCAATGCAGGGGATTTCAGTTTGGAAACTTTTTGATAAATAGGAAATGCTGGTTATTAAATAAGTAAAACAGCTAGAGAAACTGGTTTCACCAATATCCACTTATAGCAAAAGGGCTTTTATTATTTACCTCATCTCTGAATTCAATATGGGCTTCAGATGTTATTAGTTAGTTCCAGTTAATCTTATTTAATTATGTTTATTTGTCCCTCCAACTTTTTTTAGCACATTTTCTATATATAGAAATGTGCTTATGTGATCGGTTTGTCCAGCTGTCCGTCCGTCCGTCCGTCTGTAGACAATCCCACAATTCATTGCGTTGCATGTATTGAATTGCATGTATTGCAATCTCACAATTCATTCAATCATGTCTTGAATTGCTGGAAGAAACGAATTATCCTCGCATTTGGTAAAACGCGTGTTGAGAACATGGGTTCGGTTCTGCGCGTGCTTTAAACATTAATGAGATGGTGTGCGTGCAGGATGCACGTGTTTGACGATTATTAAAAGGGCAGTTCGGTCCCTAAATCAAGAGAATTTTTTTATTCCTAGGGAGCTTAGCATTTATTACGATAACTTGAAAAC
>JAHWFO010004704.1:37789-89956 GCA_023313115.1 Rhysida immarginata | reverse complement strand
CCCAGAGAAGAGAGAATGCAAACAATTGAACAAGTTCGCCAATTTTGTTCTTCGGTTTATATCAAACTGTTGTTGTTATGAAGCTCTCGTAAATGGACTACTTAGCTTATTCTGCTTCACTACAGTAGATTCCACTTATTCACACAATAAATCTTTATCAAACTGTTTAAAAATCTTTAGAGATCTTTAAACTGTGTGTTTATATATCGACTGAGCATCTCGTTCAGTTAGAAAAGACAGTTTCTACTATAAAAACGTATTCGAGTGGAAATCTGGTTTTTGGTAGTGTTTGATCAAAAAATTTTCACCAAACTAGCGAAGTCGAATGGAAATCACATTTTTTGTTTGATTATGTTTGATTACGGATATTTCATCACCGTTTAGTCACAATTCTTCAAATTTCAACTAATACCTACGAATTCTAAGGTGAAAACGCATTATTTTTTTTTTTTTTTTTTTTTTTTTTTTTTTTTAAAATACATTAAAAAATTGAGTTTCACATATAACGAAATATCGGTTATAACAAACCTTTTATGGATTCCGGTGAACTTCGTTATAACGCGAGTCGACTGTAATCAGCTTAAACATTTTGAATTTTTAATCAATACCTGTCAGCAAAATATTGCGTTGCTACATCTCCAATTGGCAATTTTGAAAGAACAACTTTAGCTCCACTTTCATGAATCTTCTTCAATTTATCATATAAAATGTTCCATTCTGCATCAACAATGTTTTGATATTCCTGGTAGATAATACACAACATTTTTAAATAAGCAAAATTAAAATAGCAGGCCTTCCCATCCAATTTAATTTCAATTCTTACCTGAACATTGTCAACTCTAATTTCAGCATTTTCTTTTTCGGCCTTTAATTCCAGTTCTATGTTTAATAGGGCAATTTTTGGACTTGTATATTTTTTAGGTTGCATTTCAAATCCAGCATAGGAGAAAGTTTTCTTGAACGCAACACCAGCTATTAGTTTGGAATCCTAAAAGTAAAAAATCCCATGAGATATTTCATCTGTCAAGCTCAGAGTAACTGCTACATCTGTGAAATGCAATTAAACTAATTTATTAAATTGTATATTTATAAAAGCAATTGTCATGATTGCTATCAAATTTTAATTTTAAAATTTAATTTAAATTCTGGCAAAGGCCATTTTTGTTTTAAAGATTTAATTTTAATGTCCTGCAAATCTCCTCTTATAAGGAGACTCCACGAATTTGATAAAAAAAAATATTCTATGAGCAGCTTTCACCCAATTAAATACCCACACAAAGCTATCTGACGACTTCTCAAAATTTTCCGAGAAAAAAATACATAAAGCCTATTTCAATATGTGCACTAATACATACAAAAATTTCAGGACAAGACTCTCATAATAAGTCGTAGTGGCCCAGCAGTAAGTTGCTGGGCTTTCATTTTGACGGTACGTGCTCAAATCTCGTCTTCGTCAACTTATTTTCTTCTTTCTTCCTAAATTCATTATAACATCTTTGGTAGTGTTTAGTATATTTTGTAAACAATCTTAATATTTCAATTTACTACAATTATTTTTTCGTAAATTGAAAAATTGTTACAAGTGAAATACATTTCATTTTTTAAAGACCTCAAAAAAGAAGTTACAGAAAGTTGATTACAATCTAAGGTAATGATTTGGAGGAGAAAGTTAATGAAGATAACCCCTTTCTCCACCAATGATCGCATTCTATTTGTTGACCCTGGTTGTGGACTAGCCCTGCACTTTATCTCCCAGTATTGAAGAAATGTCTACAGAATGGCAAGGCTCATGTTGTTCCATTCCTGTTTGCAGGCTTTCTATAGAGACCCTCAATCATTGTTAGACGGCGTCGAACAAGGGCTCATTTCAATAATCCAAATTCACAGAAATCCATCGGAGATGAATCTGGTGACTTGACAGGGACATCATGAAAGAGTATAATGTGAATTCCAGTTTCATCTTCCAAATCCAACACAAACTGAACAGTCAAGTTAGACATATGGTATGGCTGGAGACTTCATGCAGCCAAACATGACTTTTGTCCTCTCCATACAAGGCAAGGATTTTCTTGTGGAAAATTGGACGAGAACATGGTGCTGATAGTAAAGAGAGTTTACCTTACCTTCATGTCCAATCTTCTGATTGTGAGCTTGCCATTTTATTAGTATCCTGCAATCATCATAAATCATTTGAATAACTTTCCTTACATTTCTTGGACCACTTTTGATACAACTTCTCTCAACATGGACGGCAGAAAATCGCACGGGGTTTATTGGAAGCGTTGAGGTAGAAGCAGGCTTCATCCAAAGTGACAAACGTACCTCATAGTGTTTCTGACAGTTCCTTTTCCTTTCCGTGATGTGTTGTGGCAGCAGCTCTTATGAATGCGATTCTTGTCACACTTTTCCAGTTGCAAATGTTGGTTTATTATTTTATTTACAGTAGCCTGTGAAGTTTTTATAATGTTTGTGAACCCTCTTTGGGTTGCTGGATTTTTACACAGGACAAAGCTGCCTGACCTTTTAATGACCTGTGGTGTTCAGCTTGTGGGAACTCTGGGATTTTGCAGTTTCTGGCCAGTTGGAATTAACCCTCCCGGGACTTTCCTAACCTAACTTAATGAGTCAATACTTTTTAACTTCTTCCATAATACTCTTATTATATTTATTAAAAAACTTTAAAAAAATTAACCGATGCACCCACAGGAAGTCAAAAATAATAAATAAAATATAAAAATTTATAAAGATCCATACTGCCTTGCAGCTTTCTTTTCATATAGTGAGATAGACATTAGTTAGATGAATGTGCCGATGGGCATTTTGAAGCTATAATTCCAATAATAATGTAAAAGATAGTAATGCACAAAACACTTCAAGAAATATACACTACAATGATCACTGTGATACGCAATTGCTATTACGTTGACATCATCAAACTGTCTGGTGTTTTATTGTTATTTTTTTCAGTTATCTTTTTCGCCATCTCACAATGTATCGTAATCTCCGAAAAATCGTAACTCAAACAATTCTAAGTCAGAGAGAGAATATATGTTAAAATAATTAGGAAGGAAAAAACATTCTGACGAAGACTGGTTCTGAACCAGTAGCTACAAAATGAAAACCCTACACCTTATCGCTGGACACTGATCAAGAAAGAAAGGATTGCTGATGGAGCAGAAAAAGATGTCGAAATGGCATGACTGTTTTGTTTAGTGGCCACGCTCATACAATTGGCTCTTGCTGGTGCCAACATCATGCTGGCTGCAAAATCACCATTATGCATGTTATGCAGTGTATTATTGTAGTGTCAAGGGGAAGGGGGGGAGGGGGGTGATACCAGGCCCAGGGTTCTTGCATAATGAGGGGCACCAGAACTGTACAGAATACAGTAATCGAGTAATTGCCCAGGGTCCAATTTTACTAAGCTATGGGCAGTGCAAACACCTAGCTCAAAACTTAGGGGAAACGCTTGCTATAGATTGTTGTTGTTGAATTCCATGAAGTCGAAATCTACTTCTGGTGACTGTGTAGACATATGCTTTCACAGTTTTCAGTTTCACAGTTTTCTAGGGAAGAGTGATAATGCGGTGGTGTCCTTGCCTTCCGCATGATAAAGGATGATAATGAAAAGGGACAAACACAAACATCCATGTCCTTGGCAGGATTCGAACCCGCAACTCGCTGATTTCGAGAGCAGAAAGACCTGCACCTTAACCCTCTCGGACACCAAACCGGCATGCTATAGATTGTTTATAAACCTATAGGCTTATAGATTGTTATCCACAAATTTAGATCCGACGCACGGGGAAAAAAAAAAAAAAAAAAAAAAAAAAAAAAAAAAAAAAAAAAAAAAAGATGGATTATAAATAAATAATTTTTTAAAAATCACATACAGGGTTCTTCTTCTTCTTGAGTTCCTACAGTCCAATCTTTCTTTGTTAGGGTGGGGGATGACCTGTATTGTTATGTGGGGAAAGAGTGAGCAACGAATTAGAGCAGAGAATTAATTTCAAGATAATAGGAAAAGATGATGCAGCTAATTTGTGAAGTAGAATGAATGGAGTTGGATAACTGTTTTTTTTATTTTTAGATGGGCTAGCTAAGGCAGTGTTCGTAAACTGAGCCAAAATAAACTACCTTCAGCAAACTTGGGAGCGCTCTCGAAGAGCAAGATTTTACGAACGTCGGCGTATTGGAGGCGGGGAATTTACGAGCGCATTTGAAGCGAGCGTCCTCTGAGCGTTCAATTTATGAAAACGGCCTATGCAAAAACGGAGCAATTTAGTCCAGTGGTGGGATATGATTTTGTAATTTTTGTTTTGAAGATCTACTGAATGGAGGAAGGCTCTACGGAGGTAGAAGCTTTTTTGTTTCACTTTTGTTAAAGTTGAGAAGTTGTTAAATTCCCCAGGGTGAAGTCTGCTTTGTTGCATGTTAAAGGGCAACTGACATCAAAATTTGACATACATTTTTCATCCTAAAATTATAGAGGACATTGAAAAAATTAATTCTGCATAAAAAGTTTTCCAATATCACTATTATTTTAGGATTTACTTAATTTTAAAAATTAACGCCTATGTTAGCACACTTGACCGTCTGACGTCGAAGGCGAATAAGTCGATATCGCTCACACAGAATATAGTATTAATCAGTTTCTTTTCAACGCTATTCATCGCCTCGATGTGAAGAATTTTTACCGTTTTTTGGCAGAAATAATAAGAGCAAGAATTGCATAACATTTTATTTTCATGTTTTACCGAAAGATGATGAAATAAGGAGAATTTGAGCATCTACTTTGTCTATGTGCTCCTTTGAAATATTAGGGCAGGAGGGTGGAAGAATAAATTTTACCTTCGCGATATAATCGTTTTATAATCATTTTGAAAAATAACATGCTGTTTTTGGTAACCGCTTATAATCAAACTATATTTATTTTACTGATAAATTTTTCCGTGTATTTTATTCTACTTTAAGCATTTTTTTTTTTTTTTTTTGGTTGAACGATTTCCATGATAACGCTCGACAGACAAATAACGATCCAAATATCATATTAAAGGGAAAACTATGACTGATTTATATATCGGAGATGCTTGCTTCTTTTATTTTTTACAAGCATTTGCATATATGAAAAATTCTTTATTTGTAAGATTAGGAAAGTTATTAATTAGGAAACAGTTGTAATGAACTTTGTTCCAACTCAAAAATAGTTCTCTTGTATTTTAAATACTGAATGAGTGACTTGTGTGATGTGATTTATATTTTTCATGAACAATAAAATCTAATAAACCTCCGGGCATTCTAATCCATAATACCGCGATGACTGGAAATGTGAACGAATAAGTTCTGTTAAAAACAACACAACTAAACAGAACTTTATATATTTTAAGTCAAAACAATTAAAAACAGGGTTGATAAGACGAAGTAAATTAATTCTTTATTCTTCTCCCCCCCCCCCCCCCTTCTGTGAGTTGTATAGCGTACTGACAATGTATGAACCTCCTTGCCCGAGCGCTGCCTTGGCCGAGCTAAGTGTTGTCAGTTTTTGTCGATGACCAAATGCACCTCAGTATAAATCAGTAAATGCTGCGATGGCTCTTCGTACATGCGGCCTCATGCAATCTTTGAATTACTGAATAAACAGAGTAATAAAATGCTCAGACTGCTTGTAGCTCATCTTTCCCACGTGCCTCAGCTGATAATGCAGTTTCCTTCAAAGCATGGCTGCTTTGTCTCGCGGCAGCCTCAGGAGGTTGCTCGCTCAGTTCATACGCAGTTATAAACAAAGCATCGACATCAAGGCATAATGTTTTAAATGTTTCATCTTTACAAGTATGGTAGTAGTCACCTGGAATTATGTATAAGTATTTTCTTTGCATAAACAACGTAAATTAGAATTGAAACGTTAAATAAAATATCCATAACATTCGTGCATCTCCTAGATTGCTTTTTATGCAATTTTTTTTTCGAAGTGATTTTTTTTTAATTTTTATCACCAGTTCATACTGATATGGTTAACTATTATTTGTAAATTCAACGTTTCAATGTGATCAAATTCATTTTCATAAATGATTTTCACCAGCAAACCTATTATGTGTGTGTATTGTCTGATGCGAAGATTTCAAACGAATTTCACCTTTGACATCACACCCTGATTCAAGATGGCGACAGCGATCGTTCATTCTCGTGCTGTAAAATGCTTTTATTGTATAGACATAATGAAAATTTAAAAAAAAACGTACAGCAGTTCATAAAGAATAGATTTAGCGAAAAAAATTGTTGATGTCAGTTGCCCTTTAAGTATCTTATCAAAGTGTTCCTTCGGAGTTTAGCAAGCAGCACATTTGAAAATGAGGTGAAAGATATCTACAGAATTCTAATCATCTGTTTGGAAAATAATGAAGATAATGCAGAAGAAAGCCCAATAGAAATTAAGGCTATCTCATTAAAGAGACCTTTGAAGAGTTAGTGAAAAGTTCTGTTGTATTGTGAAATTGGAATTGTTATATAAATGGATGAAGTCCTCTGGATAAGGCTCTTTTAAAGGTCAGTAATAGATATATCTTAAAACAAATTTTGTATGAAATATGCAAATTGCAACAGCGAAACGGGAGATTTTAAAAACACCACCTTTCTTCTTGACAGTACTAACAGTTTCTCAAAGTTATTTTCCCCGCTTGCATGAGAAGGAGGAACAGGATCATGCGGGATTAAAAACTATTAGTAAAAATGCCCTCCACTGTCTCAGAAATCTGGATTTCACATCTGCTGTATATCAGGCAAATACCAATACCATTTATCGCATAATATAATATTTCTTGGCCGATTGCCAATCATCTTATAATCTATTGCATGAGCTTGAAAATCTTCTGATCTCCCCTTTATTTCCGATATTCTTTTGTTCACCTTGCAAAGAAAAGTCCCAGAAAACGGTCTTAACTTGGGGATTGCCAATACTTGTTAAAACAACGTACCTCAAGAGCTCCACCTTGAACTTTCTTAATTCCAATCATATTCAATGGGAGAAGTTCGTCAAGCAGCATAACAGCATCTACAACCATGTTAGCAAAAAATTCCTTCTGTTGAGCAATAAGTTTAGAACTCAAAGTCGTTGAAGCACATTTTTGTAACAAAGCACGGTGTTCCCTGAGATAAGAAATAAAATTCACTGATGAAATAAATATAACAAGCCACTGTTAAAAACATTAAGAACTGATTTTTCCAAGTTCACTGAAAAACAGACACGCATTAAATTCTGGGAGTTTATGTTTGATGAAAACGCCAAAATCTAAAAGGTGTTCCATTGATACAGTGACATTGGTAAAACCAGCCATTAGATATAGAAACAAACCTTACAGTAAATCCTCTTTCTTGATCTTCACAGCAATTTCATTAATTTTTTCCACTGCCTAAATAGAAAACAGAAAGCATTTCATTATAAGTACTAATATTGTTATAGCAATTTTAAGTTTCAAAGAAATGTATTTCTGAGTACATTTATTTATTTTTATTCCAATAATTACTTTTTCCCACCACTGAAACTGATAACATCTGATATTATCAAAATTAAATCAAACACTATTATAAATTTACTGGAAATAGAAGACTGTTTTACTAAGGGCCGGTTCTACCAACCCTCGGATAAATCATCAGATAGCTATACCATACCCAATTACCATGTATACCCGGCATACCGTTTCAGTTGCATTCTACCAACATTTTTTATTCCTTGGAAAACTTCAACGGTATAGTGCATAAGCAATGTAAGGAGCACTAATTAGCCAGTTTGATATTTAGTGCTTCGCTCTACCGTGAAAAAAAAAACAACAACAAAAATATTCATTCCAGTCAGTGTTGGTATTGAAACGTGGCACGGCAGAAAAATCAAACGCGAAAAACAAATGCAGCTCGAGAACTCAGACAAAAAATTCCGTTTCGTTTCTCCTTTTGAGGGCTGTGTTGTCGATCATTGAAAATGAAATAGACAGGTAATCTAAATCTAATCTGCACCCTAAAACTTATTCCTACAGTCATAGTTTAAAATGGAAATTATATAACACGAAATAATATGGTTTCGAAGGAATATTCAAATCGAAGCAAACCGGAAGTACAGCCATTTACACTTGTAAATTTGAGCGAAACGGCTCACTATAGAGGAATAAGTAGCTATCCGACCTTTCGAGGACCGTATAACTTTATCCGGACATCTGTGGTTTATTCTGGTGTTTATCCGAGGATGGTAGAACACAGTTTTGACTTATCTGAGCTTTATTCCAATACTTATTCTGAGAATTTATCAGAGGTTGGTAACCAGGCCTTACTTAAATACTGAATTTACATTGGTTATTAATTAGAAACGATATTCTGAACTTGGATTGGAGATAGAACATTTAAACATTTTGAGAAAGGCTTGAAACTAGCCACATTTTACACAAGCAGGATTATTTAGTCTTGAACTCGGGGATTTCTGAGCAGCTGGATACCGGAGAAAATTATTACAGGACAGGTGGTTTTCTTTATACTGTGAATTATCTGGGAGGCACATTATCACGTAGTTTTACAGTAGTATTTTACATTTATTTATTTAATTTATATATATTGTAATCCAATGCGTCCATCCAGAGACTATATGACCTGAGGCCGACGAGTTGGGTCTCTGGATGGACCTGGATTAACGACTGCTGAATGATGGTCACAGCAGCCCGGGGGGTAGGGGAGGAGGTGAAGATCTTGAATCACTGATGGGTCGCCCATCCAGTGATTAGCTGTGCCTGATGTTTCTTAACTTCAGAGAAGTTGTGTTTCAGTGAAAGCCCATCAGGCCACGGCCTCCCCCCATTTAAGTAATTATTTATAAATAAACTGAATTCTGATGAGTTATCTCGGAAAATGTTCAGATTGGAAAGCTTTGGAGACAAAACAATCTTGTGACTAGGAGAATTTTCGCTTATACTTTGATAGAAAATCTGAAATTCAGTTAAATCACCCGACTGAGCTTTCGTACACTTTCTTTCTGAATTACTTCAGTCACGTGATTCCTCTTTTTGCTTGGGAATCGATATGAACATTTTTAATGGTTGAATTCGATCATTGTCGAATGTGATTTTGTTCTTAACGATCAATAAAACTTATGCAATCAAAAACAAATTGCTTTTATTTATATAGTTCAGCACAGTACACGGATATGGTGAAGCATATTTAAAGGTATAACTGACTTGTTTATATGTACACAATAATTGCAAATAATGGTGAAATTACATGCAGGCATTCCTTTACTTTTCCGAGCACTCTTGTAAATAATAATATATATTCAAAACCATACCTGATTACCACTTTGATTTTGTTCATAGTTATTAAGAATTAGGAAAAATGCTAGGCCAACAGAGCATTGGTTGCAGGCAGACACGATTCTCAACCACTGACCAAATTTTTCTGTTGTTTTTTGGGACTAAACGAGGTGCTACCCAAAATATCCGAGAACTTGAATATTCTGGCTAAACCAAAAACAGTACGAGATTCTGCCGCTAGATGGCACTTGGTGCATCTTTCAGCTGCTGCGCTGCCAAGTTTTATAATCATAGGTGCATTTCAAGGTAAGTAGAGTATAAGGTATGCTCGATCGGGCCGTTTCTCCCGGTGCTCACCAGATGGCAGAGCATCGATGACATCAGCCAGAGCCCGAAAAATGTAAACCCTCCATAGGCGCACATGCTTTAAAATAAAAAAAAATCAGATCAAACTTTGCAGCGATTTTTAATAATGCTTGGAACACATTACACAGTTGAAATATTCAATAACAGTTTCCAGGAAAATAAAAATAATCCATGTATAAATAAAAGAAAATATTTTAAAAAGGATTACAAACTTCGCTTTATGCATTAACATCATGGACTGAGCATCTGCCTGGTGAAGCCATCGCCGAAATGGCTACATTGCTTCACTGAAGTAGAACAACAATCCTTTCAAATTCACAGAAAAAACAATTTATCCACATACGAGGGGGTTACGTAAAAACACAGTTTAATACTTCCTTTTATTTCCTCCATATTCTGCATATTTTCCTTATTATCATTATCAATGTTGTCTTTATTTATTGTGTTGGAGAAGTTCTTCATTGTCATCGCTTATTGCCAAGAGATGGCGCCATGATATTTCCTTAGTTTGCGTGAGTACTTCGTTTCTGTATGTAGTCGTTTGTTGTATGTTCGATCGTTTTCTTGCAATGAAGAGCCTTCCAATCAACTTGCTTGTTTTATGTCATTAATAAACAAAGTAATTTGACTCTTATGATGAATTTGAAGCCACTTACACTATATGATCAAAAATATCCGGACACCCCTCACAGATCATCGATTGGCCCAATATAACATGATAATGACTTGCACATCATTTAAATAGCTTCCCACACCTTCAGACACAACTCTGCTTGGACAGTGGCAAGAATGGGTCGTTCGGCAGAGCTCAGTGAGTTCCAACGTGGAACCATCGTTGGATGTCACCTATGCGGCAAGTCCGTGCGTGACATTTCCAGCCTTCTTCAGATACCCAAGTCAACAGTAGGTGATGTCATTATGAAATGGAAGACCCGGTGATCAACAACAGTTCAACAACGAACCGGTAGACCCAAGAAACTAACGGACAGAGACCGTCGAGTGCTTCGTCGTGTCACCCGCAGCAACCGGAAGGCCTCGGCGGAAAAAATTGCCACAGAGTTTCGAAACGCCTCTGCAAATGATGCCAGTACCATGACAATTCGTCGGGAACTGCACACGATGGGATTCCATGGCCGTGCTGCTGCCCACAAGCCCCACATCAGCAGGGTCAACGCCAAGCGACGTCTGGAGTGGTGCAAAGCCCACAGAAACTGGACAATGGACCAATGGAAACGTGTAATGTGGACAGACGAATCTCGCTACACACTCTGGCAATCCGATGGACGAGTTTGGGTTTAGTGCATACTGGAGAACGCTTCTTACCTGAGTGCACAGAGCCCACAGTCAAGTTCGGAGGAGGAGGAGTCATGGTGTGGGGCTCATTTTCATAGTACGGACTGGGTCAGCTCGTTCCTGTGCAAGGAATCATGAACTCCGACCGTTATCTGAATGTTTTGGACAACTGTGCACTTCCAACGTTGTGGCAATTTTTCGGAAACAGGCCATTTCTCTACCAACACGACAATGCTCCGTGCCACAAAGCGAGGCGTGTACAGCAGTGGTTTGCGGACTCAGGGGTCGAAGAAATGGGTTGGCCGGCACAAAGTCCCGACCTCAATCCTATAGAGAGTCTGTGGGATGAATTGGAAAGACGCTTGCGGGCCAGATCACATCGGCCAACTTCTGTACCTGAACTGATTCTCGCTCTTCGGGAGGAATGGAGGAACATTCCGGAAAGTACCTACCAACATTTGGTGGAAAGTCTTCCCCGAAGGGTGGAAGCTGTGATTCGGGCAAAGGGATGTGCAACGCTCTATTGATTTCCATGAAATCGTGGCTAGAGCGCAAACGTGCATGTGTCTGGATATTTGTGATCATATAGTGTATATCGGCTCATAAGGAGCTCATCCTTTTGTGCTCTTGGCTTATGCTGGAGTTTCGTTTCATTATCGGTATTCAATCGTGCAATGCCTTACATAGTTTTAAACGTAATTTTAACAATACTATATTTTTTTAAACGTGTAATGTAAATCATTTCCGTTACTTGAACTATGCCTGAACTGATTATGAAAAGAATCAATCTTGGAAAAATAAGCGAATGCTCGTGAAAGGTCTCGAAACGGAAATTTGCGCTGCTTTTCCAAAACTTTCAAGCAAAACAAGAGTCGCATTCGGGCTCTGCTGACGTCACGGAGCTTAGCCAATCAACAATAGAAATCGCAATCGAGCATACCTTATACTCCACGTACCTTGGGTGCATTTCTTTGTGAGTTATTGCTGTTTGTGTTGCAACGTGCTCTTGTGCTTCTGCAAATTGCCAAATTATTCGACCTGGTCAGACTGTCAAAAAGTTTTACTGCAATTTTTTGAAGAGACCGAGAGAAAATTTCATGCAAACGGCCATACTTGTAGAAGAGCAAAGACTGGTTGCTCTACCACAGCAACACACACGCACACATCTCACTCTCTGTGAAGGAATTCCTGGCAAAAGCAACATGGCAACGGTCCCCCACCCTTCCTACTCTCCTGACCTAACCTCTGCGACTTCTACCTCTTCCCTAAAATGAAGGGCAATGTTTTGACTCCATTGAAGATATGTAAGTGGAATTGCAACTGATCTTGAACACCCTTACAGCCTTCAGACTTTCAGGAGCGCTTCCAAAATGGGAAAATCGCTGGAATCATTGCATACGTGACGGGGGGTGATTACTTTGAAGGTGACAGTGCAGATTAGAATGTAAGGTAGGTTTTCTGATTTTTACAAGAAAATTCTTGGAAATTTTGGGTAGCATGTCATTGTGCAAAAAGCAAGATCGCCAGTAAATGATTATAAATCATCAAAATCGCAATAGCAATGATTAAATTATAAAAAGCTTGCAAGATATCCTAAAATTTTCTTAAACAAACAAGGTAAAAGCATGGAGAAGGTTAATTTTTCTATGGGAAAAAGTTAAGAGTTGTGTTCCCTAAATTTTTCAGAGAACTGTCACTCTGCCTGGTCGCATTAATGGGTTTATTACATATACTGGGAGTTTCACAGGGTATAGACCAAAGAAAAAGGCAAATAACATTTGAACAGAAAAAGATTTTATTTCAAACTTTCAGGATCAACACTTGAGACTAAAGGAAATTAACAGATTAAGTTCTCAAAACGCTTGCCGTCGGGACAGACAACGAAACGAAGTCCCTGATCATGTTGGTGATAACATGATTGAGTTGTTCTGTTATAATCGACTCGATCACATTTGTTATCGCTGTTTTTAGGTCAAAAATAAGCCTAATCCATTTCCTTCGACTTCCTGCATATGTGTACAAATGTTCACGGCACAAGTTCCACCTGTTGACGAGTTATTCAACTAACAAGTTGGTCATAGCCTATGAAACACCCGGTATTATCTCTTCTTATTACACTTATCTTTATTTTAGATAATAAAAAGGTGTGGTGCCCAGTTAGGAGTAGGGTTGTGATGTATTTGAAAGTATTTGAGGGTATTTGATTGTATTTAGTATTTCAAATACTTTTTTAAATTTTAAATGACTATTCTTCCCCTCAAATTACTGTTGGACCAGTCGATTTTTCCCAATCAGCAGTACTGCCAATCAGAACAGCTCCCACTCCAAATGGGGGATCATGGGATTCCGATTCCCAACCAAAAAAAACCTTTGTTGATTTCATTTCACTGCTTGCGGTTGTGCTTTGCCGTGCGAAAGAGTGCGTACTGTGCCACAGGTAGTTTCTTTGCTAATTCTTTCTTCAAGATAAGTTTTAAAATGGGTAACATTTTAATTCATTGTAGTTAAATTTAACGATTCGTTAACGATTAGTTATGGGTTCAACTAACGTGATCAACCGGGAAAAGTCGGGGAATTTTACGAAATCGTTTTGCTAGACACCCTGCATAAACGACATCTTTAAAAAATAATAAAAGAAATTGTATATTTTCGACGGGCCCGGTCATTTGCCCCAACAGTCATTTCCCAATCGTAAAGCAATTATTTAAGAAATTTAATACGCCTCTGCCTTCTTCCGCCCCTGTTAAACGACTGTTCAGCGTGGGTGGGAAGATTTCGACCCCATCAAGAAATCATCTGAGTGATGCCAGATATAAAAAGTTGCTGTTATTGAAGAAAAATTGTAAAAAATCGTAAATAAATTGAAAGTATTTTTTTGTATTTGTAAATACGTATTTAGTATTTTGTATTTGAAATACATTTGACTGGAAGTATTTGAAATATTTTAAAATACATTTGTAGCCACATATTTTGTATTTAAAATACTTTTAAAAAGTATTTGTCACAACACTAGTTATCAGCAAATACATGTTTATTAATTAAGAAATATACAATGGAAAAAAAAATGTTACAAAAGCTCAGTGTCAGCGAACATTAGCGACAGGTAGCAGTGATTCTCCATCGGACATTCACGTCAGTATGGCTGCCCGTCACTAAGTTCGTAAACATCAGCATTTATGCCTTTTTTTACCAAGTGAATTTAATAAAAGTTCCCAAACTATGGAAAATCATTTACTTATTAAGTAGAGATGGTACAGGAAGCTTGACTACTCTCTAAGTTATATGCATGTCAAAAATTTACTTACTAAATTTGTCGCTTTGCGGAAACTGCGTATGATAATTTGAGGATGGACTCCTTCTTCAATGAAAGATTTACACTGTTTGAGAAACTCCCCTGCAAGCAAAACCACACTTGTAGTTCCATCTCCAACCTTGAAAAACAACAATCAAAGTATGCAATTCACATTACTCAAAACACAATTAAAGCTTTGCATTTAAAATCAAATTACGGAGGTATTTTGCATTTAAAATTTTAATTTCCATTTAACATATTCAGTGCTTTAATTAATTAAATAAATAAATGATCAATCTCATCGTCACTGAGCGACTTCTTGCTCAATCGCACTCACATTTACTTCTCATTTGTAGTGTTGGTTCCCTACATCAAAATCTGAATAAATCAAATGCCAGAAAAGTAAATGACAAGGAACCAAATGTTTCTTTACCACAAGTCGTCAACAGTCTCAGCTATCGTCTGCCTGACTATTAATCATCTTGTGGACTGAGTTGGACAATAGCAACATGCAGCTATTTCATTCCATAAAAGTTAGTAAAAACCAATTGTATTATAATTAACAAGTCCACAAAAAAGAATTTTTAATGAGATAACAATTTGATTGTTTCTCAGTTATCGAAAAAATCAAATTAGTAAGCTATGTTTCTGCAAAATTACTTCATGAGAGCCTACAAATGAGGAATAGATTTGCTCCTCAGATGCTTAATTTCTACTTTTTTAGGGTATCAACAAGGCAAATACTGTAGTTATCCCACAAAACCATGCCAGTTATAAAATAATGGAATGGAAAATTTAGATACAGCATTTCGATCTTAAATTAAGACAAATATTGTTTTGGGTATCCATCTTTTTATATTCAGTTTTGAGATCTCCATGTTAAGCATGGAAATTCAGTGGCCCAGCCTGTCTCTGTGGGGCTTAGTCCACCACTACCACCATGAACCAGGCCGAGTAAAAGCAAGCACATAAGCAAGCAGAAGCACTTACAGGAATCTATCTAGTCAATTCAAATAAAAAAAAGTTTTTTTTAAAAAAATAAATCCAGTGTTTTATATTTTTTGTTAAAAATTTTCACAAAAATAGGTATGGATTTTGAAATTGTAGATAGACCCCTGACATAACACGATGGATAAGATTTCTTCAGAAACAAGAAGTACGTGCAAATCTTAAATCAAGATTCAGAAGTGCATGGTGGTAATGCACCTGGAGATTGCAAAGGTAGTGATGAAATAGGGAAAACAGCTCTATTTGCAAAAGGTGAATAGGATTAACAAAATGTAAAAACAACAACAATCATATGTTCATTACATTTTTACATTCATTTATATCATGCTTTCCCTGATAGCTTGCATTCCTAGTTGTTTATTTTTCCTCCTACATTTAATTGATCACAGTCAATAGATGATCACAGAATTAACTTTTAAAAGTTAATTATTACAACTTACCACACTTTTGTTCTAAATGATTATTATAAACAGAAAAATCCCATAAGTATTTATGCAGATTCCAATAATCTGGTTTGGATCAAGAAATCATTTTGCAGGCATAGCTAATATAATTTCAATTTACATTTTATTAAAGTATTATGGTAACAAGTGTTACTGATGTTAAAAAACTGGCAATGTTCATTATTATGGAATTAGAACAGTAGGGAACCACACTAATCAGATCATAATACATTTAAGTTTACATGCTCTTTATTAAAACATTACTTTTGGAGATCCATGCACAAAATGTAAATAAGTTTTAGATATGGAATAAAATATTCTTCTTACTTTTAATACAAACATGTTAGTAAAATAAATTACAAGAACTGTGGACTGTAACTCATACAAAAAAGCAAGGAACAGTTATCCCTTGATTTAAAAATGTTCAATAGGTAATGATAAAGGTTATAAATTGTAATTAATTTTAATTGGAAAGCTTTCCTAATACACAAGAGTTTTGAAACGTCCGTGCAAAAATCAGTCACAGAGGCAGCGCATGGAGGTATTTTAAGGGTCAATCCAGCTGTCCTAAAAGATAGGTTAGCAGCATCTGTTAACAGAATACACAAACTTAAGCCTAATCAGTTCTTTTCTTTGTTTGGCATTCATTTGATGTAAAACTTTCAACTTAAAGATGGAAGAAAGAGAATTTCATGTACTGATCAAACATTACTTTATAAAACGTTACTTGTCTCAAGACTAAACATTGATAGACACTATGGTGAATCCTCACCTTTGATAAGAAATCTATACAAGTGCTTTCAAAATTTTTGGAGTGGCCACACAAGTACAAGAAATGCCGAACATTCTGGATGCCCTGTTGAGGCCACAACTTCAGAAATCATTGATAAAATCCATGATAATGTAATGGATGATAGAAAACATTTGCTAATACTGTGTGCATCTCGAGTAAACAGGTAAATAATATTTTACATCAACATCCAAGTGAACATGAGAAAGCTATCTGCAAGATGAATGCCCTAATTGCTCACAACTGACTAAAACAGAGCTTGTACGAGATGTTCCAAGATCAACTTTCAGCTTTTCAGCAGAATCCGCAGGACTTTATGTGGCATTTCGTCACTGGACGAAATTTGGACACACCACTATATGCATGAGACCAAGAAACAGTCCAAACAATGGGTTATTAGGGGGAGTTTGCACCAAAGAAGGCAAAGACCCTAACTTTCAGCTAGAAAGATTATGCCTCATGAGATTCCTGAGGAATTATCTTTATTAAC
This sequence comes from Rhysida immarginata, assembly GCA_023313115.1. NCBI lineage: Eukaryota > Metazoa > Arthropoda > Chilopoda > Scolopendromorpha > Scolopendridae > Rhysida > Rhysida immarginata. The sequence goes on along the minus strand of JAHWFO010004704.1, from coordinate 72,990 downwards.
TATTTGGAAGAGGGAAAAACTATTACTGGTCCATCATATTCACGTTAATGGACCATTTGAAAACTGAGCTGCAAGAAAACGTCCACGATTGGCCCACAAATAAAATCCTTTTCCATCATGACAACGCACCAGTTCACTCCTCTGATATAGCCATATAAAATTTATGGATTCCAACTCCTCCTGCATCACCTTATTCTCCAGAATTAGCTTCCTCAGACTATTATTTGTTTGGCTGGCAAGAAGGAGATTTTACTCAAATAAAGAGGTAATTACAGAAACTAATGACTATTTTGCAGAATTAGCCCAATCTTATTATTCAAAAGGGATCCAAAAACTGAAACGGTGTTGGAGTTAAAAAATAAATAAATAAATAAAAAAAAACCAACAAACTAAAAGGAGACTATGTTGAGAAATGAGAAAGGTTTTCCCCAAAATTTAGTTTTCATTTTTGCACGGACTTTCAAACCACCCAGTATTGCATCTAATAGCAACAGAAGGGTGTGGCACCCTGCTCTTTTTCAGCGTACTCTGCCCAGGTTAGGTTAGGATTGTAATGTGCGCTTATATCTCTGACTTGCCCTACTTTCAGACCAAATATGCTCTATACTCTGTCCGACGAAAGTTTGATGGGGCGTGTCCAGTTAAATTTCAGCTTTCAATTGTTTAGGCATTGTTGCAAACTACAATTAACAATGTCTAACAATTTAAACTTGAAATTTAATTGGACACACCCATTCAAACTTTGGTTGGATAGAGTATAATCATTGTTCACTTCCCTGCCCTGCCATTTTGCTAGATGCAACCCTGCCACCCTCGTACTAACATCAAAACGGTCAATAAAAGGTATTGGTAATAAATAAAGCACTTTCACCACAACAAGATTGAAAGAAGAAAAAATCCAACCTTAACCTGGAAGCGCTTTTCGAGGGTGAAGCTCTCATCATTCAGCAGGGAAGCAAGGGGTACAATGGAATAAACAGATAGGACTGACTTGAAATCAAGGAGCAGCGATACGCTGCTTCCCTGGAATCCTCAATTTCTAGGCATGCGCAATACAATTTTTTTTCTCCTTCATGTGGGCAGTGTGTCTCTTTGTACTAAATTCTAATAGTTTTCTTTTTCTAAATTCTGAAAACGGAGGGAATGGATGAAAAGTAACGTATTTCATTCATGGATACCAGACTGTTTTTCTTGTTTTTTTCATACCCAAATTATATTTATGAGCAACACAGTAATAATTAGGCCTATTTCAAAAATAACAGAAAAGCATGTTCTACTCCTCCATTCTGAAATTCCACCCACAATCACATGATTAACAACACACTGCCCATGTGCTGTGCATGTGCAATATGCCGAGTGTGTTAAGCAGGGAAGCTGTATATCATAATACATCGTATTTAGCAGGCATACAAATTCAAACAATGTATTTTTTGAAGATTCCTGGATTTCATCTGTCATCACTTTAACTTCCAAATAAATTGTTGATCAATCCATTTCTAATGAATAAATAATAATCAATGTGACTGGTTCACTAATAAATGAATTATAATAGTGAAACCAAGTAATTTATTGATGTTAATTTTTCATTACTTTTTGTATTTTTTTCTAATGGCTTGTAATGTCTTAACTTAAAATAAAATTGATCTCTGAAGTTTTCCTATTTATTTTCTCTGCATAGGGGTAGCAAGGAGATTCACCTCAGGATACCTTCAATTGATGTAAATGTTAAATTTGTAAACTTCAGCAGGTCTCTAGCGCATTCTAATTTTCATAATATCAACAAATTATTTAGAAAAGAATAAACTTGTAAATCGAAGAATACAGTAGAACCTCCGTACAGCGAAACTCAATGGACCGGCAAAATCATTTCGCTATAGATATTTCGTTGCATGGAGGTGGTGTTAAAATTAGAATAATTTTGATGTATAAATTGCATTTATATAAGGTCCTGGAAGAAAGCATAAGGTCGCTTGAAAAAACAATGTTATGTCGAAACCGTTTAGTTTTACGATCTGTTCTTTCCGAATATTGTTCAACAACACGTAAAGAATATTTATAAACAATAAAGAGTCTATAGTAAAGATAAAAAATAAAATTATACTAATAAAGGTGATATTGCAGCAATTCTGCTTGGACGAAAGTATAAGGTCGCTTCCTATTTCCCCTAAATTTAATGAGACATGCCGACCACTGACTCATAATTATACAAATACATGCTAAATAGGTGTTCTTGAGTTAGATAAAGTAAAATTATTGATGCATTTTCCTTGTATCTTGTGACTTTCACAATGCCGAAAGGAAAGCATCTTTCTGAGTTTGAAAAAGGTCAAATTGTAGCATTCAAGCAGTCTGGCCTAACTGGATCCAAAATAGCTGCAAAAATTGGAAGATCAAAAACTGTTGTAAATAATTTCTTAAAAGATCAAGACAATTATGGCATCAAGACAAGATCAGAGAGACCACCAGCAATAACTCGCCGAGAGAAGCTGAGGGTTTTGCGATTAGCCCGCACAAAACATCTTTCCACGGCTGTTATTAAAGAACAGTTGAACTTAAAATGCACAAGTAGAACTGTGAGACATGTACTCTCGTCGGATCCTCATCTGTCATTCTCCAAGATGATGGCAAGACCACCACTGACACAAGCACACAAAGATGCAAGACTTGCCTTTGCCAAGAAATGTGTATCCTTTGGGGAAAAATGGGAAAATGTCGTCTTCTCTGACGTGAAAAAATTTAACCTAGACGGGCCTGATGGTTTCACTCGATATTGGCATGATATCCTTGGGAATCAAGAATATTTTTCCAAGAGGCAAGCTGGTGGGGGTTCAGTGATGGCGTGGGGTGAATTTGCGCGGGGTGGGAAAACTCCTATTGTGTTCATAAACATAAGGATGAATTCCTGAAAGTACCAGGACATGCTGGCAGACAATTTACTACCGCATGCCCCTTTCATCACTTCAGGCGACTGAATTTTTAAGCAGGATAACGCACCAATCCACAGCTCAGCATCTACAAAAGAATAGTTTTCAGCCAACCAAGTAACTGTATTAGACTGGCTAAAGCCGTAGCCCTGATTTGAACCCAGTTGAGAATTTATGGGGTATCATGGTGCGTACCGTGTACCAGAATCGTCGCCGATACAACACCAAGGAAGCACTTGTTGCAGAAGTGTAAACGGCTTGGAGAGAAATGCTTCCTGAAGTATTAAAACAACTCACAGACTCCATGACTAATCGAATGATTAAAGGTTATTGAAAAAAGGGCGCTTTCATTGGCTATTAAAACAAAATACATCCCGACCTTAAACTTATTTCCAGGCAAAATACCTGAAATATGACGTTTTCTGTTATAATTTTATTATTTTTGTTTAGAATGGATTCATTTTACACATACATGTTTATTTTGTGATATTGAACAATATTCTGAAAGAACAGATCTTACAAATAAACGGTTTAGACACAGCATTGTTTTTTCAAGCGACCTTATACTTTCTTCCAGGACCTTATGTATATATTTTAAATTTAGTGTTTTATATTAATTTGAATGCTTCTTAACATTAAGAACAGAACTTTTTCGATACTTGACATCGCTGCCTATCTAAAGTCATCTAGGCCGCCATTGCTGAAAATTTTGTTTGGATCGAGATTATTTTTCCTGAAATAATTAAAATTTGAAAGCAGAATGGGTCGAAAATAATATTGTAATACATATTTTACGGAAAAATAACGATAGAGCGTATCCATAAGCGTGTATATTAAGGCCGACGAGTGTTTTTTCGTCGGCCTCGGTAAAATTACATTTCACAAAAATGCTTATGGGCTTGAACTTTCAATAAAATAAATTCATAAATTTGAACAAATATTAAAGTTTTTAATATAAAAAAAAAATCGGTAAACTTTCACTTTAGTATAAGTATTATACTTTAGTATAATAAATCAAGAAAGCTGCTTGCTCACTTCACCACGAAGCGTGGTTGTTGACTTGAAGCTAGCCGTAGAAGTTGAACAGCAAGTTGAACCTCATGTTATCGGACTTAGTCATTATCCAGGGCTTGACACGGATTATCGACTACTATGTTCTAGCTTCTTGACAAGTTTCTTGCCTAGGGAGCAACTTTTTAACAATAGGAGGATTATAGGGATAGAACATAATAAATGCGAATTTACCTCTTAGCGGATATTATAGTAAATTTTGCGGATTTTTAGCTCAATTTTAACGAGGGGAGGGGAGGGGGTTGAGTTCGCAACTCTGAAAGCAAGATCTTTTCAAATTATTTTATTATGTTAAGGCCATCAGAATAAGTCCCCTTAATAATATTAAATAAAAAATTGCCAGGTAAATATATCTCTAAATTCAAAAAGGTTTTAAATCAATATGCTAAAAATACAGTTTCTAATTTTCTGCATCTAAGCGATTAAAAATTCATTTCTGCACTTGTATCGAATACAGGATGTCCAGCAAGAGGCTCAAAAACTTGAAACTTCCAGGTTACAAAAATATGTGGCTGAAAAATCCATAACCAAAACATAAAATTTATTAACTTTAAATGAGCTTTGTTTAATTAAAATTATATTAATGAAATTGGAATTAAGAGGCATTTAATTTTAAAAAATTATCAATTTTATATTCTCAAATTTAAATTATATTAATTAAATTTAAAACTTTTATTATTCATTTTTATTAATTAAAATTGAAATTAAAAGGAACTTTAACAAAAAAAAATCGCCAGTTTTATATTTCCAATTTTAAATTTTATTAATTAAATTAAAAAATTTTCTTATTCATTTATAATAATTAATATTTTATTAAAATTGAAATTAAAAGAACTTAATAAAATAAACGTCGATGCTATATTTCCTATTTTATCAAGTTAAAAAATTTTATGCATTCCTGGAAAATCCCGGCAACTTGCAAGTGTTTAATTTTCGATCATAAAAATAGAAGTCTGGCACACACTGAACGACTTTTTAACAATAGAAATATAGGGGTGGAACACAATGATTACTTCCCATTGTTTCTAGGTGGCGTTGATTTAACCCTTTGTTTAAAAAGTCGCGCGACAAAAGTCTCTCAATGTGTAATAAAATGAATGTTAATTTTTGGAAATTGGTGGTTTTTTTGTTAAATTCTTTTTTAATTTCGATTTTAATAAAATATTAATAAAATCCATAAATGAATAAGAATTTTTAAAATTTAATTTAATAAAAATTTTATAATTGGGAATACAGCATTGGCGTTTTTTTTATTGAATTCTTTTTAATTTCAATTTTAATATAAATTCCTCTTAATTCCAATTTCATTAATATAATTTTAATTTAAGGGGAGTCAATACTGTGAAAGTTGAAAAAATTAAAATCGTCATATTAAAACTTTTTGGGGCACTTAAAGTTAGTAATTTGTAGATTTAAATGATACCAAGCTGAACTTATTTTGGTATGTTGTTGTTAAGTTTTGCGCTTAAGAAGAAGGGCGTTTTAGATGCACATTCTGACTAAACAAATCGGGATAGAAAGATTTACTTTACACCAACAGAAAGATCAAAACATTTACGTTAAGAACACAGTCTCCTTTTTTTTTTTATATTTGATGTTAAAATATAATTAGTTTACTAAATCGTACTACGAAAACATTACTAAATTTTGCTTCAGGAAATCATTTTTTAAATATTTTGCTACTGTGAAAACTGAGACGGTGTTCTAAATGTAAATTTTCTGATCTTTCTGTTGGTGTAAAGTAAATCTTTTTATCCTGATTTGTGTAGTCAGAATGTGCACCTAAAACACCCTTCTTCTTAAGCGCAAACTTAATAACCATATATCAAAATAAGTCCAGCTTGGTATCATTCAAATCTACAACTGACTAACTTTAAGTGCTCCAAAAAGTTTGTAAATCCTGTGGGAACTCTGGGAAATATGACGATTTTAATTTTTCGACTTTCACAGTATTGACTCCCCTTAACTGTAATTTTAGAATATTGATTTAAAACCTTTTTGAATTTAGAGATATATTTATCCGGCAATTTTTTATTTAAAGGGATTTATTCTGATGGCCTTAACATAATAAAATAATTTACAAAGACCTCGTTCAGAGTTGTTTTTGTCGTGCTCAACACCCCCCTCGTTCTACCCCTATAATCCTCCTATTGTTAAAAAGTCGCTCTGTAGGCACCAGCCTACTAGAATATAGTAGTCGATAATCCGTGTCAAGCCCTGGATAACAACTAAGTCCGATAGCACGAGCTTCAACTTCTATGGTTAGCTTCAAGTTGATTGTTGCACGGTGTGACGTCAAGGTTTTTGGTTATCTCTAAAAACTGTTGTTCTTACGTTTGAATGAAATTATTTTCATTATTTGATAAACGGAAAGCAGTAAACATCAAATAATGAAAACGGCATTTATGCAGACAACATCTTCCAATGCAATTTGCGTTTTTCGGTATTTTTTTTGGGTTAAATTGAACTATCTGACCACGGCGTAATACTAGCCACCACTTCTACAATACTAGTACGCGGACGCCATCGCTCCGCTCCAGCACCCCTGCCCGGGGCGCACACTTCCTCGCTTCGCTCGCGCCGACCCCGAATTATAAACGTACCTCAACCTATTTGGTTACAGGGGGCAATTGGTTTCCCTTCGGCCGGTTACAGGAGGCTAACGATCTGTATTTTTTAGTGGTCACAGAAATGGCTGCCAGTTTTTAGAGATAGCCGAAACCTTGACGTCACACCGTGCAACAATCACGCTTCATGGTGAAGTGGGCAAGCAGCAGCTTTGATTATACTAAAGTGAAAATATACCAAAAGATCTTCCGAGTTTCGAAAGCTTTTATAGTAGTTCTCGTGCTGATTCTCATAGAAAATAAATTTTTAACAATGCTTGCACATTAAATTCCTCAGCAGGCCGCCATTACTCCTGTGCAGTGCATCATGGGTAGTTTGGTGCGATAATGTTCTCGAGAACTCTTCGTAATTTTGCCGATAAAATAAGCCTGATGCCATAGCCGCAGCCGACTGGGCAGAGCTTGTGACGTAAGAACTTGTTTTTAACTTCGTTTGCGATGATTTCGTTTGTTGGTTGTCCGTTCATGCTAAGTGAGGGAACCAAATTTCGTAATAAAGAGCTAAAATATACCTTAAAATTTATTATCTGGACCAAAAATCCTTACATTATAGGGATAATTACACTATAAAGATTTCGCTATATGGAGATTGAAAAAGCATTAAATCAATAGACTTTTTGCTGGGACCACAGAAAAATTTTGTTATAGAGAGAATTTCGCTATATCGACGTTCACTCTACGGAGGTTCTACTGTATATGCATTCTTTTAATAAACCCTTCTAGCATTAAAAACATTAAACACACAGTTTTTATAAAATAGTTAATAAAATTGAGATCCATTTGCAGTTGTTAAAGTAAGCATGCACATTAAAATAAATATGAAATCAAAGCATCAATCAAAACTTATATCAATGTTCATTATTATAAGCATGCAAAGTAACACCTATTAAAATTTAACCAAACCATAAGAAAAAGCTAAATTAAATTTACCTCTGAATCTTGAGATTTAGCAATGTCAACTAGCGTCAACGCAGCTGGATGAACAATGTCTAAAAGTTTCACGATTGTAGCTCCGTCATTAGATATTGTAGTTTTACCTTTGAAAAAATAATTGTTAAACACAAATGTTGAAAATCTTTAAACAGGTTAAATTCTGGGATAAAAATTTACATATAAAGTAAATCAAAAACTAAGGGGCATTTTCATTTTCCCAATTTTGTGATCAGCAGAGCTGAATGTGCCATTAACAATCGGGATTTGTGTTTACTCGCAATTTACGCGTCAAATGGCCATTTTCCAATACTGAAAATTTTAATAAGCTAATCACATTTTCAATCACTGTTAACAAAACCTGGGCTATTTGTTTCCCTTTCCATTAAGATTCTGGGTTTCCCCAGCATCTTTTAAAGATGGCTGCCAAGCTGAGAAGCCTATGAGCACAATGGTTTAGCAACTATTATTTTGCATAAAATTTGTAATAATAAAGGCTCAAAAATTAAGGCAAATTACTCAGCAGTTAACTAGAGGTAACAGTCATAAATGCAATACATGAATGCCACTAGTCTTAATGATACCAGTCAACATAGTTAGGAGACATTATTATACATTTTTACCGATGTTTGCTACAGGGCACGGCAGGGATTCGAGAACAAAACGACGTCTGCAGGTAAAAGGAGCAGACACTTAAGATACCACAGAGCCTTTAATACAATTTACATTTTCATACAAAGGACTACAAAATAGATATTGTTATTCAATAAAACCACCGTCTGCCGCAATGACAGCCTCGACACGCTGTGGGAACCGCTGGCAGGCAGCAATGAGGTGGGTCTTCTGGGTTTCTGCCATTGCCTCCACAATAGCTGACCTGAGAGCTCTGAGAGCTTCAACAGTGTTGTGTGGATGCTTGCTGGACCCCCTTTCAACGACGCCCCAGACGTAATAGCCCAAAGGATTGAGATCAGGGGAGCTGGGGGGGGGGGGGGGTACACATATTGGGAGGGATGTGGTCGTGAAGATTCGTGGTCATCCATGCTTGGGTACTGTGGACCTTAAGACTTAGAGCAGAGTCCTGTTGAAATACATGCTACCATGTGCTACAGCAGTAATCCAGGGCTTCACAAGTCTTACCAACACATCGGTGTAACCTGCAGCTCCCTCCCGAGTGCCCTTATAGACTTCCCAGGGTCCTCATTCGATTGCAGCTAGGACAGAACTGATGAATTCCGGCGTCCTGACACGGACCTAGCGCTGACAATGTTGTTTCCTCTGTGAAATGGTTGGCACATCACCACTGGCAGCGCGAGTTCTCCCCGAACTTTGAACATGAACGAACTGGTGACTTTCAGGAATGCAGTAATCTCGGAGTCGGAGTGTCCTGCAGCCAAGGAGACGATGACAGCATGCCGCTTCATTTGCTGGGTTATCTTTAGATCCGCCACGTTTATCTGCCTCATTTCAGAATTGTTAAATAGTATGACGTATTGACTATACTCACGTGTTCTCAAATACCTGCTGCACCCTGTACTAACCGATGTTTATAAAGATATCAAGATAAAACGTTTTAATTATCTTTCATATGGATATATTTTGCATGGCAGAGAGTTCAAGAAAATAAAACTTGAAATGTTTTAGTGAAACCAGGAATTACCCCTCCTGTAGATGATTCAATCAGGAGAATGAAAGTCAAAGAAGAAACGGTAATTAGGCCTAACAATGAACTGCTTATTGAAATGACGAAATTATTTTGCTCCGACAGAAGTTTCCGATTGAAGGGGGCGGGGTTCTAGAAATTTTGGCATCGACTACTATGGTCATTTTGCGCCTTTTACTCAAGTTATATCTGTATGCAGCCCGGGACAAACACAAACATCCATGCCCACAGCGGGATTTGAACCCACGGCCAGGCGGACTCGAGAACTTTCTAGCCTATGCTCTTAGCCCTCTCAGCCATCTACCCGGCCGATTTTGAAGGATTTTAAATAAATTTATTTCTGATATAATGTAATTTTAAATATAATGAATAAATGTTGTGATATGATAATTAATTTTGAATACTTCTCATTTCTTCATTTTAAGGTAATATAAAAAGTCTAAAGCTTTTAAAAACCAGACAACCATAATGCACTGCGCCTTTGAACGAATATGGCGGTGCATTCCCTGTTACTGAATCGCATATCTTGGGTATATAAATTGCGTATAATACACTGATGCGTATTTTACAAGGGAAATTTTCCAAAATTTCGCAAAAACTTAGATGCATATTATACCCAGGTGCGTATTATATAACGAAAAGTACGGTATATGCCAAGTGAAATTGAGACCATCTTTCGTTTTAAATGAAGTTAGGCATAGAATTTACTTTTAAGAATAAAATTCAGATAATTTAATCATATTTAGTCTTGAAATGTCTTAAATATACAGGGCGCTTGCAAACAAATATTATGGATTAACACACACTATACTATGCTTTCATAAACATAACATCCCTTTAGGTCAGTTAACTTGCATCCATAGAATATGCACTAATCATTCTGACAAGGACTTCCATGCTAACGCCCTTACCCACTCCCTAAAAGCAAGAGGCTACCCCAAATCGGTCATACGCGCTTCTATCTATAAACATCGTAATTCCCATTCTAACAACAATGCCAAACTTTCTCCAGCCATGACAATACCTACATTAGTTCTTCCTTATCATCCAACCCTCAATAGTATTAAAAATGTCTTAAGGAAACAACATATTATTGACAACTCTCCTCTTCTCCACTCCATTCTACCAGCACCACCAAAAGTTTCTTTGAAACGGTCATTTAATTTTCTGGTCCATTACCAAACCACGCACCTCCACTAAGGGAGTTCTCCTTGCAATGCAAAGCGTTGTGACGTTTGCCATTTTCTTAACCCTGCTACCTCCATTTCCAGCAGTGTTTCCTCCTTTACTTTCAAGATTAACCAGAACCTGACCTGCACTTCTCAACTTAATTTACTTGTTACATTGCAAAGTATGCCAGAAACAGTATGCTGGAGAGACAGGCAATACCAAATGTTACAATGCTGACACCCTTGTCGCTATACACTTTAATTCCCCTGGCCACTCTTTACAGGCTATCAGCCTTTATATTCTTCGTAGTACCTTCCATAACAAAAAAGAAAGAAAGCAATTCGAGTCTTTTCTTATTTGGAAATTTAATTCCCTCACCCCTAATGGCATTAACCTTAGCAAAGGCACCTTTCCCTCATTACCTTTCCCATATTCCTCTTCAACTTCAACTATTCCCTAATTTGTCGTAGGCTCTCTGGGCCCTTTTCTTTTCCTTTTTCTTTATCTTTTCTCAGTTATTTCTTTTTTTTTAATGTTCTTTCATATTTTTCTACTTTATGTTCATTTTGTGTCCGTCCCTGTACTCTCTTTTTCGTAGGCTTTCTGTACTCTATTTTGGTGACCTTTTTTATGCGGTACTATTTTATAGGGTTACTAGAGACCAAGAATTGTCAAAAAATTTTGTAACCGGGAACAGTCAGGGAATCATAAAATCTGAAAAATTTGAATAATGTCAATAATATTCTGTCAGGATAGCCCCCCCCCCTTTTTTTGGCTTTTATGATCAGGAAAATTCAGGGAATTTTACGAAATCGTTTTGCTAGACACCCTATCATTCCTTACCTTTTTTTTAATTTTAGTTTTGTATGTGTTATCCTATTGCATTTTTCTCGCTGCCCTCTTATTACCTCCTATTTGTCCTCCTTCCTATCCTATCCCAATACGTTTTCAAATTCATCTCCTGTCCTCTCATTGATTCTCCTCTAGTTTTTCAGCCAATACAGTCTTACTGTTCCCTATGCTAACTATATATAAAGTCGTCCTTTTAGTACTCTTTTCATAACTTCAGGATAATTCTCTAATATTCTAATTGCCTTTAGAGAATTACCCTTTTTGCTTTGATAAAGGATAGTCTCTATCCGAAACGTCAGCTTTTTATTTTATTTATTATTTATTAATTATTTTGTCAATTATTTATTTTTTTTATTTTTATTTAATAACTATTATTTATGCTTTCATAAACCTATTTTTTGCTAAATAGCTCATTTGTTAATGTTGTTGAGTTCCATCAAGTCGAAATCGACTTCTGGTGACTGTGTGGACGCTATCCATTCACAGTTTTCTAGGGAAGAGTGATGATGCAGTGGTTTCCCGTTGCCTTCCGCATGATGAAAGGATGATAATGAAAGGGACAAACACAACCATCCATGCCCTCGGCGGGATTCGAACCCGCGACTCGCTGGTTTCGAAGGCGGAAAGACCTGCGCCTTAACCCTCTCGGCCATTGAGCCGGCACCATTTGTTAATACACAACTTCAAAAATGAAAATTCAAAATCAATAAACATTTTTGTTTTAACAATCACAATACATGTAGTCGCATTCAATACATTTTACTTAAGGGAAAGTGACTTTGTCTTTGCTTTTGAAAAGCAAAGAAAATAGGTTTTCACTGTGAATGAAACCAGAAGTGAAAAGATCACTTTTGCATCTAAAACTGCGTCGGCCATAAATAGACATGATGAACATACTGAAATTGTTTGAAAAATAGTGATTTATTGATTGTGAAAACTGTTTTTATTGTTCTCCATGGTTTTATTATTCCTTAATTTATAACTAACAAAATTTACGTTAAATACGTTACTTAGGCTGTTAAGTTACAAGTTTTATCGGTGGGCAATCACCAAAATGAGCGAAGCAATGATTCAATAGGCTACCACTAAACAGGAAGTTAGTAGCTGTAAAGCCAGGAAAGTAACAAAAGCAGGGGAGAAAGTGGGTACTGGCTTGCTTTCAGAAAAGTCACTTTTGAGACTTTGCTTTCCTTAAAATGAGCTCACTGAAAGTGACTTAAGCAAGATAAGTGAGAAAAGTTAAGAGGTTGTGAACGCGACTAGTTACTTACCTTTGTCATCTACAATCAATTTATCCATTCCACGAGGTCCTAGGGTTGTGCGAATGGCATCCAACACAACTTGACAGGCATTTATGTTGCTGATAAGCTGTGGCTTACCTTGGGAGTTTTCAGTCCCTTCTTTTAATAAAATAATTTGTGGTTGCTAAAAAGTATAAAAAGAGTTTAAATTTATTTTACAACCTTTCTTAAACGCTTTTTGATTGTTAAAATATATAAATTTAAGATAACTTGGTTAGATTTCATGGTTGTGTGATGTTATCGGTGTTCAATAGAAAAGGGGGATGTATCCATCCCAATTTTTCCATAAATTATTGGATTTGGAGATTTTTTTATAGCTCCTAAATTCTTTTAGCATCTAAATAAATGTTGCTATTTTGAAAAGCATTTTTGAATTAAGAAATGGATAATTGCTTGGAAAGAAAAATTTGAAAATTCCTCAGAGGTCAAACTTCTCATTTTAGGACATGATTGGTTTTAATACAATAATTAGATTTCACTGGTTCTTTCTCAGAGTTGAGGGTCTTAAATTTGGACTTGTAAATTTATTTTCATGTAATTAAGGATGACTAACACAGTGGACATCAGAAGATTTTTGCATGATTTTATGTGTATCAATCGCCAAATATAGGGTAATGAAGTAACTTGTCCATTATGCAAGAGCAAAATTTGACAAACATGAAAAAATTCTGTACGAGGTCACATTTACGGCTTATAAAATTAACAATATACAGTAGAACCTCGATAAATCGAATTTCAAGGGAAGAGGAAAATGTTTCGATTTACAGAGGTTTCGAATTATCAAGGTTTCGGTTTAACAAGGTTAAATAAAATAAAATTCGAATTATTGAGGTTTTATGTGAGATTTCAGTAACCGTATAGAACACTGATATTTTTTAGGAAGCATATACAGTTTCAATAAACAGGTACAGTACTTAAAAATGCTTTATTTGTTCATAAAATTAGCTTTGGGTGGTTTAATTTAAAAAACTTTCATTTTAAAACATTTTAGAGGATTTCAATGAAAAACATTAGTGCTTTTAATTAAAAAGTGTTTCGTGATTACATTTTGTATTGTTGGAATCCATATCTCACGAACTTGTCCACCACTTGTCCACTGTAATTAATGACACTTGGCCAGTTAAGCACTTCACTGAAACAAAGGGAGGGAAGAAAGGAAGATTTCAAGTTTAGTCACGCGTCATTATCACGTTTAGACATATGTCAGGCACACTTGTGAGCTGTTGACAATATGATTTGTAGAGGTCCGGATTGAGAAAATTTGATTTATGCAGATTCATTGATCTTTAACTTTGATTTATAGAGACTGTTTGCCAGAATTCTAATTTCAGAGACAGAGTTTCCATTTGATACCCTCAAAAAATTCGATTTATCCATTGTTTTTACTTCGAATTATCGAAGTTTTTTGCCTCTGAGTGGGAGTAGACAAAAATTTCGAATTATAAATTTTGATTTATCAAGGTTCTACTGTACTTGTAACTTCCAAAACATAAATCAATAAATCATACCAGGGCTCCCGCAAACCTATTTTAGGAGGGCGCTGCACCCTGTTGCGAGAGTATTGCGCCCTGTCACGAGAGTAGTGTGCTCGTTCCCAAAAACAGTGCTTTTCCGTGAAAATAGTCTTATCAATTTGCTCTTGCTCTTCCATGTATCCTTCCGCCTGATTTTATAAAACAGAAAGCACACAATTAGGCTTAGCCCTGCCCCTGCCCCCGCCCCCATGAGATGCCTTGACACTGCATGTGCCCTCTTGCTGCAGTTGACACCCTGCCCTCTGTCAATTTTAGTGGGAGCACTGCATGCCGTATGGGAATTTCGCATATTGATGGTTTGTTCAGATTTATTTTTATTGGGGTTCTTCCCCTTATCGCTTCCTGTCTTTTAGGGAAATTCCCTGTGTTCATGTGGAAAAAATATATTCAAAGCAAGTAAACAGTATCAGTGGCATTTTACAAATCTTCTGTTTGCAAACATGCATCATTGGCACAGCTTATCACGGCTTCTAAAAAGAAAAACAGTGACAATCCTCTTTCTGCAAAACAAGCAAAAATGATTTTGCCGCTTGAAAATAAATTTCAAGTTCTAGGCATGTTGAGTGAGGGGAAAGAATTCTGAAGTCGAACAAATATTTAGAGTAAACAAAGAAAAACGAAGACAAATTTAATTTGTTTTACTGTTCGTTTTTTTGGAAATTGTAGCCATTGTGACTTTTAATGTTTTTTAATAGCTTTATCTTGTAAATTATTATACATCTGAATGCTAATAACAGGGTGCATACACTTTGTGAAAAAGAAAAATTCAAAAACTTTCAAGACTTTTCCAGGACAAATGATGATAAATTCAAGGACTTAAACACACCTCTGAATTAAATGAAAACATTTATTTTTAATATCTTGATATTTAATGAAGCATTCCAATTTATGTCATTACAGAATCCTAAGAAACAAAAAATATGGTATATTTAAAATGTTTATTTAGTTTACTATAAGTCTATACATCCATAAAAAATGAACTTTCTCAGTCAGTCGTTTTCAGTAAATCATATTTAGTTGTTAATTCATGATCCAGTTCATTTATTAAGTGTTTTCTCATCCGCCGATTTTCTGAAACTATTGGATTTAACAGTTTTGTGCCATGTCATCAGCAGATTTTAATAATAGTGCCACATCTTTTTCAATACTTTTTTCCCTTTTAATTTGATCTTATCTCATCTTGGATTGTTTTTCGTTTTTTGTCCACTGAAGCATGCGTTTTCTCTGTTGATTTCATATGCAAATAAGCCATATACTTTTGCCTGGTGCTTCCAACACTTAACAAAAGGGGTTTAGACAGATTAACATTTTCAATCCCACCAACACAGGAAATGTGATCATAAATAATCCTCTGGGATATAATAGAATTTTCCTGCATATTTTCAACAATAAGTTCTTTATTTATTGAATAACCTCTTTCCACAGATGCTTGTCCATGTGATAAAAGTAACAGACTAAATAATTTTCCACAGCTGTTTGAAAGATGAATTTGAAGACATGTATTCATTAAACAATACATCAATCCTTGAAAACTCATCAGTCGAATCAAAATTAATAACAGTTCTTCTTCAGTTTGTTACATCAGTATCACATTCTTAGGCTGGAGACGATGTGCGTCCACAAGAAGTGTTAAAATTGATTTGAAATTTTTGACACATCTATCTCCATTTGTGGCCATTAACTGGGGGTCTAAACACTTCAGGTGGCAAACAAGAGAATTCTGTATGGGGTTTTTAACCAGTAGTTTTGAAGGTAGTTCCTGTAAAAATGTAGCGGAAATCCATAACTTGCTGCTCACTAATATTCCTGGACATCAAACAGTTATTTTTTCTGCTTGAAAACCAATATCAATTCTCTGGTAGTGGCAACACACATTGTTATCTTTCAAATCTAAGTTAAGGAGTTGTAAAATTGAAGATGCATCATCCATTACAGTCTTCTTAATAAAGCGATTCAATAAACCTCTAATAGTTTTCTCCATGTCTTTACCCAGAAATGCAAGCAAAGGTTTGTCTATCTGATACCCTTTTAAAAATGGCAATAGTTGTTCTGCAACAGAATTTTAAAAAATGCAACTTTGGTATGGTAAAAGGATCTTTTAAAAATTTTTGTATAATGTCAAAGGAAGCAGTGCTAGGTTTTTTACAAATTTTTTTGTAATTTGATTATTATACATGTACTTCTCAAAATATGACCCAAGTTTAATAGCTCGCTCACAAGAAGGTGAATTTTCAAACCATCTATATGGACAAAATTTGAGTGGCATCTTTGGTGCACCTATTTTATCTGCAAAATCTTCTCTACTTGCAGGAGAATCCTTGAATAATCTATAAATGCTTGTAAGCAGTTTTTCAATTCCCCATCCACTAACCATGGATCCTTGTCTAAATGAATTGTTCATTATAGGGAGACCACAGCTACCAACATTTAAAAGTGGCATATTAAAATCAGATGAAGTCGAAGCTTGAAACAAGTCAAAAAATTTCCAATTGGCATTCGGGCCATCCATTGATCATTGAAGAATATTTTTTGATGGAAGATACTCAATGCATTCGCAAAATTTTTCCATGATTGTATCTGCAGACGCATGTCCCAAGAAGACTGAACTCTAGTACAGTAATTTTCGGGAGTAACGCAGCGGCGGCTGATACGCCGCACACGCCAAAATTTAACAAAAATGTTAAATCTCCAGGAGTAGCACCGCAGCGGCCGATACGCCGCACCCCCCCCCCCTCCTTCTATTGGTTCAAACACATCGATGTTTCCAAAACCATTCGATGTTAAATCGATATAAGATATGTTAAAAAAACTTCGCCGCTTAAAAGAACTTACAAATTAGCCGCTATGAGCGCTGAAACTAAAAAAATCGGTGCTGCCATCTGAGAGGCGTATAACAACTAACAACATCGATAATTTAGTAGCAGGGAAAACATCGATGCCAACATCGATACGATAAATTCATCGATGTGTCGATGTTTAACATTCCTGCTGAAACTATTGATATTATTATCATTCACAGGGAAATCATTTTTATTAAGACATTCGTTGTTGCTGGCGACTAAATTAATAATAGGAACAAAACATTTATTTTACACAACCGACAGATTCTTCTTGATTTTTGGTAGATCTTTTGGATGGTGACAGTAGATGTCGCTCACAACTATCTGGTCATAAAGCACTCGATAATAAGAGTGCTTTATTATCGACTGTATTATCGAGTGCTTTATTATCTGGGGATAGAAAGATTTACGAAAGTGACGATGCTAAATATTGAACAATCACGCTCATCGTTATCGGAGTGAATTTTTAATACAACGATATGAAGTAGGCCTAAAATCTTGTGTAGAATCTATCTATTTTTTTTTTTTTTTTTTTTTTTTGTAAAATCTCCAGCAGTAGCGTCGCGGTGGCCGATACGCCGCACACGCAGAATTTTTAACTTTTAATAACAGAAACGCCGCAGCGTTACTCCCGAAAATTACGGTATCTTGTTTGGATTTTATCATTTTCTCAATCTTACATGAACATCCATTTGTTTTATTTAAACTCTCATCGAATGAAATTACAAAATGTTTATTTTCCCTTTTAATACACTGACAAGAAGGGATTTAAAATAAGGAGCCAAACCAAAGCAACAGACTAAGCATATTTTTTTTCTCCACAGGAGAAATCTTCCGCTATCACACTATTCAGAAACATGGATATAAATAAATCATTACCAGCACATGATCAATAGGAATAATGACTTTTCACTATCTTTAATGCCCAAAGTGTTTCGGCTTTAATTGTAGCATTTTTCTCCTGAGGAATATGTAACGTTGAAGATGACAAGACAGAAGTTGTCGGCATATGACTGGTTTTATTCGCTAACAGCTGATCAATTGTAATGTTTTTCTCATGGTTTGATAAACAGACGATGTTTTTTGCTTTTCATGCGTCTCTTCAATCCAAACTCACTCTTACTGGAAATATCCACAGTTTTCAAACATAATAAACAAAAACATGACGATTATTCAGATCTTTTGATATCCAAGTTGAATAACCAAGATTATTAAACCAAAGTTCGTTATTGAACCAGATCAAAATGTGCATGTAAACTCTTTGGTTGGTAATTAACCTTTTGCTGCGTAAAGTGGATATATCCACACAAAATTTCGGTATATGTGTATTTTAGTATACCAAGGCTCATACTAATTCAGGATTCGTTAATACTTACGAAAATAAAGATAAAACTTAACCAATGTAAACGCACTATAAGCAGCACATACTTTCAGTATAATTTCTTATGCAAATTCAGTTATCCATCACTAAAAAGTTGGTTTTCTGGATCGTTACACTGAAAGCTGACATCTTAAGCGCGCTACACAATAAGATTTGGGCTCAAGATGTCAGCTTTCATGGTAGCAGTCTGGTTAACCAATTTTTTAGCAACGGATAACTCAGAATTTGTATAACAAATTAAACCTAAAGTATATGCTGCTAGTACATTAACATTTCTTTAAGTTTTATCTTTATTTCCCGTAAGTACAGAGGTTAAGTCAAAAGTAGTGGCCTACTCGGGGGGGGGGGGGGGGGGGGATAGAGTTGGACGAATTCTGGGCAAAGACCATTTACCACAAGGGAATATAGCAGTTTATTAAGAGAAAAAAGTGGGAAGAAACATCAGTACGAATTTGAATGCCATAGACATTCTGCCACCTGCGTCAGCTAGTGTAAAACTATGGCAGAAAAATTGGTGATACGCGAGCTCCTTTGTCACTATTGGAAAAAGGAGACCAGTGCGCGAGCAGCAGCCGCCGAAATTTGCAGGGTGGAAGGTCAGGGTGTGACCAATGAACAGACAGCACGACGGCAGTTCTCCCGCTTTTCATCTGGAGACATGGGCCTGGAAGATCTGCCAAGGAGCAGAAGACCCAAAGAAAGGGATGACGCAGCCCTACCCGTGGACTAGTGGTGGACATCAGGACATCACAATCGAATATGGTACGACATCTGCATGCATGGGAAAGGTCAACAGGAGCTGCTGAGTTGTGCCCCACGAACTGACGCCCATGCAAGCACAAGAGCAGGTGAAAGTGTGTCGTCAACCGCTGGAAAAAAAATCGAGATTCTGCCACATCTATCATACAACCCGGCCTGGTACCTTCTGACTACCATCCCTTCCGGTCCATGGCGCACTTCCTGCGTGGTTGGCGCTTCGCCACTGTCAGTAAGGTTGAAGTCGCCATGCATGACTTTTTTGCCCAGAAACCGGAGTGGTGGTTTTGCGAGGGCATCCGCCAACTGGCTGATCATTGGCTGAAGACCATCAAGCATGATGGACTCTACTTTGAAGATTTGCAATGAGTGGTTCCTGTCTGGTGCCCATTTAAAAGTTTGCATGGTGATTGGCCATACTTTTGACTCAACCTCTGTATTAACGAAGCCTGAAATAGTGCGAGCCTTGGTATACTAAAATACGCATGTACCAATTTCATAACCTTTACTTGTGGAAATCTGATTCATCCCATAAGGCTTAAAAATTTCTTGTTATGCTCCTAAAAGTGGATAATTCTATCTTCTCAGGAATGAAAATGAAATTTAATTACGCAGTGAATGGGTTAATTCCTTAGCGAGGAGTGGCCATCTTTTAAAAATGGGAGATGGGACAAAATGAGTGAAATGGGAGAGGGGAATTTTTATTTTATAAAATTTTAATAGAACAAATTAACAAAAAAAAAAGTTTTTAATGTTTGTAATTGGAAATTAAATCTTATTCAAGACGAGAGACTTGTGTTTATACATAATTGAAATTAAATCGGGACAGATGGCCACCCTATATCTAATGGAAGAGCTTGCTCTCCATTTATTCCGAATGCATCTTTCAGAATCCATATTTTGCTACAATTACATTGTACGCTAAAAAGTAAAGTTTTTTCAAGCCACACAGAAAATGGGCATGCGATAGGGAATTCGGAAATACAAGTTTGCAATAAATTTTAACAATCAAAACTCCCTAATAGAAGATCTACTCTACATCAATGGTCATTCGAGTTCCAGTACTTCCTACTCACTTCCAATAAAACCATCCCTGACCACCTTATTCGGTCATAAATGAGCATGGATTTGTCAAATCGATTTCCTATTTTAAACTGTATTTAATACACAAATAAGAAGCTAGTTAGAGAACGATCATACATAAAAACAAATAAATTTCATTCTGAAAACGAGGAAAAATGGTCAATGAAGTCAAACAGAATCAGATTAATTGGAATTTTAAGAAATTTCCAGAACAATGAAATCATAGTGCATTTCATTTCAAATCCCGGAATTTGCACCTTATTTTTATATAAAACAATGAATGGATAAAGTAATTAATCTTAAATATACCTACCATGATTACAAAACTTTATAAATATCCGATCTTTAATAAGAGGCCTTTTAGAAAGAATCTACGAAAAATGCTTCCTCACGGACATGTGCCTACTTCGCTGGAAGCGGAAAGAACGGAAGCGGAAATAATAGTTGTTTAAGAAGACCAAAATATTTCAAAGAATTAAAACTTTATATTGATTTATTAATTATTTAATATTAATTTAAAATAATCATGTAATGCTTAATTTGGAATTTCTGTAGAATATCTATTTATAACTCTTTAAATAGTTATAGTATAGTGGCTAGAAGAATAGTGCGGCAGCGAGCGTTCAAATCTGATTCCTGGAATGATGATTCCGCCAGATGGCAGCTACATCAACATAGTAGTAGAGTGCCTTTATAACCAGAGTGTGGCCATACGCGGGACAGATTTCTATTGGTTGTTCATTGTCACGTGTTATTTTCCGCCATTTTGTGTCCAAATAGCGAATAATTAGCATTGAGTTGTGTGGAGGTAAGACGGTTTTTTGTAATTTTAAAAGATTTTAAAGGATTTTAGTGACCACAAATGCCTTCCTGTGCTGCAGTAGGGTGTTCTAATTGCTCTGAAGATGGTTTTATGATGAAACAATTTCCTCGCGATCCAGAAAAACGATCGATTTGGGCCGCGAAGAAAAAAGTGGAAACCTTCAGACAACAGTTGCCTTTGTGAGGTTAGTAAAAATCAAATGTTTTATATATCGTATTTATTCTACTTTAATCGCCTAAAACACCTAAATTTGTGGGATCGTATTATGCAAGCGGACAGTATTAGGCTAATATTATTAGCGCGGGGTGGGGGGGCGGGGTCAAACGAACTTCGGGCTGACGGAGTTCAAACGAAATTAGCGTATAATATACATTACAATACATTAATTATACACGATATACAATATTCAGTTCATTATGCAGTATATTAATTCACTTTTTGTTTGAATTTCCCCTCGTTTAAAGCTAAAACGAAAATAATTTCTCAAAAAGATAGCAACTTCAAAACTGCTTTGATCTGCCAAAGGTGCATTTTGTCCTGTTGCTTCTTTTCCGATCACATGAGAAAGAAGTACTGTTGCGAGAACATATGATAAAGAAGTTAAGTATTGTTGATTTTAAAGTAAATTTTCTTCTGATTTTTAAAAGAAACATTTTGATGAAGATCAGTGGGAAAAAGATAAGAGTCGACGGGGGAAAAAAAACTGAAGATGAATGCTGTTTGACCACACAAAACCACAAAAAATAGAGAAAACTACCAAAGCAACGACTTCCACTGGAGAATCCAAAAAAGCTGAAAAAATTAGAGTTACCAAGGTAAATACGTATTCTGAAGCTGAAAACATATTGCATAATTAATACGTAATATACATAATCAGGGTGACTAGCGATCGGGGAATTTTACAAAATCAGCAAAAAAATGCGAAATAGGAACGAAAAATTTGAAAAAATATCAATTAATATTCTATAAAAATAGTTTTTTTGCCGCCGATGGTCAGAGAAAAAAAAACGCGATCAATTGGGAAAACTCAGGGAATTTTACGAAATCGTTTTGCTAGACGCCCTGATCATGGTTTTATTATAAACGTGATTCTCATTAAATATTCATTATTAAAATTTAATTATTCCTATGTTTAATTTCAGCTCTACTTCAGTTGGACAAATTCATGAGAAAATTATAAGTGATGGTCAAAATGAAGGTGCATCTACAGAAACTCTGAGCATATGTATGTGTCAAATATGCATAAAGTAACATATGTGTAAAATCACTTGGATATAAAACTGCAGCATATTTTCCATTGTGTCAGTTAGTTTCGTTGAGAGAATTTAAACCAGAGTCATTGTACTACATAAATGATATTACTTTTTCACTCTGTTCGGAATTGGAAACAGTGTTTCGGCAATTAGAGCAGTTTCTTCTCGAGCCTAATGTTCAATGCAAGAAGTTTATTATAGAAACACTAAAAAATAGCGATAAAATTGCAAACTTTACATTCCCTCGTTGTCATAACATAAAAGGCAAATTCATTAGGCGATTTGTTTTACGTTTAAAAATCTTTGGTGTTAAAAAAAAGAAACTCATTGTTAAAGAATAGAAAAAATGCAGAGGAAATTATGATAGCAAAAGTATGGCAATGCATACCATATTGTCTTGAAATTAACTTTTCAGTTTTACATATTTAAAATTTTAAATTTCATTTGTATTTTGTAGTTAAATTTATTTTAAAATTCAGTCAATAAATCGGCCCTTATTTTTTTCTTCATATAAGCTTATCTATTTTATTTCGTTTTTTTCAGTAACGAAAAATTATCATTTTTTTTTTTAATAATTCCTTGATTTATTTTTTAATTATGTAATGTTTAATAAAATTTTCGATAAGGTGGATATTCATTTTATTAAAAAAAATTGTGACATGATTAATAATGAAATAATAAATGGGGGAAAAAAATGGGAAAAAACAAAAAATGCTTAATTTTAATTTACATTTTTTCAGTTTATTGTTGTAATTATTACTTCTAATAATTAAAAGTGGACTTTTATTTTCGATTTATTGATTCACTCCATTAATTCGAGGTTTTTTTAATGCCAAAAGTGCAGAATTTCTTGTTTCTGCTACACTAATCTGTAGACAGACTGGACACAATATGGCTGCCTGGCCTCTCATGGCCACACTCTGGTTATAAAGGCACTCTACATAGTAGCTACAAGGCTACTATGCTAAACATCAATAAGGCTCCATTAATTTCTTCGTAAAATTTATAAATTTGATTTATTATTACATTTTCATTCCAGAACATTAAATAATATACCATTTTAATAATATTTCGACCTTCCCCCCTTTTTGTTTTTAATTTTGAGATGATTTTGCAGTATTTTTAAATTTCAAATGGTTTTATTCTTTTTCAGTTATCATATAGTGAAATACACGACCGTTTCACACTGAGTTATTTTCTTTAGATAAGTTTTTTGATTTCTTCATCTGATGTTATCAGTTTTGCAATAAAATAGCAGCCCTTCCCTTCTTATTGTTGCATTTTAAAATTTCAAGAACCATTTTTCTGTCTATATTTCTTATTTATTTTTTTCTTTATGTAAAATCTAAGAAATTCAGAATAATTTTTAAAAAGTCCTTATTTTTAAATAACGAAATGCAATCAAAACAGCTTTAAATACAAATTTATTATATATCTTCCTTTTTTTAAAAATAATAAGAAATTTTTTTTGAAAACTATTAACCTAAAATATCTGATATTTGCCTAATATTTTATCATCACATAAAAAAAGTAATTTGGTGGTTATTCATGTGATAAATGAATTTTATATGAAAAAAGATATTCTCTTTGTATATCTATATATTTTTCAACATTGTGCATTCCACATATGAGAACTTCGAGTTACATGGGCGAACGCCTCATCTCTTGAATTTTTTCTCCTGAAACATCTGTGAAAATTCATGTTTTATCATTTGTACAGTAGCCAGCTGTGTACAGCATTATATTATTAAATTTTATGTTGATATTTTATTAGACTTAATTTAGCAGATCTATGTTTAATGATTAATTACTCAAAATGTAATTTCTCTGGCTCGGAAGGGCTCATATTCCATGCTTTATCTTATTAGGGATGGATACCTTCATCCATCTCTGATCTTATTTATAACAGCAGATATTTTGCAGTTATTTTAACGTTAAAGAGTATTCTCAAGTTCTGTGGAAGACAATTACCTGAAATATACAAAATTTTTATAAATAAACTTAAGTCACCCGAAATATAGCTGAAAAAACCCTCCTTTATCCTAATATGTCCATCTCATCTCCCAGATAACTCGCATCTATGTCGATTGCAGCGCCACCGCTACTATCATCAAATCGGGAATCAACCACGTACCATTGTGAGTAGTAGCCGTTGCCACACTATTCTTCTAGCCACTATAGTTATAGATTTTCTCAAGGGCTAAGGTCAAAAACCCTCACCGGTGAGAGAATGATGACGTAATTTCTCACTGGGCTAACCGTCTTTTTCTCGGTGAGGACGGTGAGACTAACCGGTTAGGCATAGCAGCACTAACTGGCGTTTCTGACCGCGTTAAAATGACGTCACAGTTTTCTCACCGGGATTTCTGACCGACCAAACGCCGGTGAGAGTTTTTGACCTTAGCCAAAGATAATAAAATAACAAGGATTGCTTATGCGGGTAAATTGACGTGATTGGCTGGTGCAGATGACGTCACTCCTAGACCTTGCTTCAAAGGAAAAGCATATGAACATGTTCTCTAGGTGGCGTTGTATGAACACAGCAGCAATTAACATATTCTTTTTATTATTCGAAATTTTTGTTAAAATTTATTATATATTATTGCAAAATATTACATTATATGTTTGATAAGCTAATTATATTTTTTTTCATACCCTTTTTATTATTTCAAAATTAGCTTAATTCATAAACTGAAAATGTCGTTTTTATTGTAATGCAAAAACTTAAAGGATCTGTGCACTTTATTTTTATAACTAGGCTTCGGATTTGCATATAATGCATATTTTTTCCCGAACTAGTAATTCACTCAAATGATGTTTTTAATTGAACACTTGAAAATGTCAATACTGGAAAGAAAAAAAGGAGCGGGGCCTACATAAATATGCTTAAAAAATGAAAAAAATACTGACACGACTCTTAATAAAGTGTTGATCCAAAAACATAAATTTATGAAATGTAATGTTATGATGATACATTTTCTGCAGTGATTCTTTTAAATTTAACACATTACTGGAAAGTAAATGGCCAATCTATTCGGAAAAATCAACTGAACCACAGATAAACTAGTAGCGGTTATTGCATTTTATTTGAAATTAGGGTTCGGATTTAAATGCACTAAAAAGTGCAAAACTACGCGCAAATATGGTATATGTTCTAAAAAAACGCTAAAATATGCAGTCAAAACTTACCTGTTCAGCAGCAAATACTTGGATAAAAATGAACTGTAGTTGTAAGCAACATCCCTTCAAAAATATGCGCTAAAGTAGAAAACAACTTAAGCTACAAGGCCCAGAAGGGACTAAAAGTGCTTAAAAACTTCATTTAAGCGAATTATTAGTTCGGAAAAAAAATATGCATTATATGCAAATCTGAAGCCTACTTATAAAAATATAGTGCACATATCTTTTAAGTTTTCGCATTAAATTCAATTACTTAATGCAGACGACTGTTCTCATTTTCCTAAACATCGAGAGGGGTTGGGTGCTCATTCAAAAATACGTTTACTTGACTTATGGTGGGGGGAGGGGGTACTTTACGCGTTTGACTACGTCGATGCTAGTGTCTGATTTTAAAAATTTAAGTACCGGTATTATTATTTAATTTTAAAGCACTCTTCTTTAAAAATTTCCGAGGTGGTAGTCTCCTGCTGGTAGACCTAACAAGTCGTATTGAAGATCTCGCTGGAAGTACGTCTGCTCCACTGTATTCAGTGTATTCATGGCATGATTTCAGATTGAATTTTTTAATGCGTTTAAATTTGTTCACCCAAAATTTTCAACATTTATCTTTTGGAAATGTCAAGTATTTTATGCGTTGCGAGTTTTGATTTTTCGAAGTAGTTATTAAATTATATTATATGCGGCAGCAGAACAGCGTATTCCAAGCATTTCTCCTGCGGTGCCTGCTCGTCGGATCTAGGAGTGACGTCACAGTTGTTTGCATCGCATAAGCAATTCTTGTTATTTTATTACATGTATCCTTGAGATTTTCCGTTTCCAGATGGCGCTTTGTGTCGCACCATCGAATGCAATCTTTTAAATATTTCGCGGGAATATTTAAATATTTAAGAGAAACATTATTCATGCGCTAATGGACTTTATTAGAGACTCGGATTTGACACTGAAAATACTCTGCCCCCTATTACAAAAATCTACTAATTAATTAATTTCCAGTGACTGTAATAGAGAAGCAGCTTGTCTCCCTTCCATTGGGAGATGCGGCCTGAAAACTGAACTGAACCATTTCGCGGGAAAAGTCTCTGATTTCTCGTTGTTGTTGTTAAGCCCTCGTAGATAAGATAGAAAGCTTGTAATAGGAAATGGATTCGACAGGAAATCATCCAAAGAATAGGTATGTTCGGTTATAAAATATAAGAACTATGTTTGGAAAAATTCAAACTAATTCTAAAATATGAAACTATGCAAAAGCTGTATTCAATAGATATAACCAGGGATGGATGAAAGATATAACTTATATGAACAGTTGAAAAAGAAAACCCAATGTTTTCAACAATCAGCTGATCTTGATCCTTATGTGACTGACAAGGTACCTGATTATCTTTTAAGATTTTGAACTAAAATTTTTCAGGTTCTATTAGAGTTAAAAAGCTGGAATTTTTGACATGTCACAACGTAACGTTATTTGCATGCATTTACTGTATACACTAAAGGAAAGGGCTAAAATTTTGGCCATACCCTTTACAGTACTTGGCTGACAAGGTATCCTGGTACCTTCATAAGATTTTATAATGAGAAACATAAAATGATAGTGATTATGTATTTTATTATTTATATGAAACTTGTTATATTATTATAACGCAGTAGAAAATGATATCAAAATTATAAAATGATACAAGCTGACATCAAAGGTTACAAAACAATAAGAAATAGTCCAGTGCAAGCTTTGAAATGATTTTCCCGATTTTACGAGGTAGCCCAGAAAGTAATCCATCACAATATTTTTCTTCAACAATTATTTATTGAACACAATAAAACTTACACACACGAAAGAATGATGCTTCTTCTATACTCCCTATTTTTCCACATACACTGGTGGACAAAAGTTTGGGCTAAGTGTGTTTTCTAAGAAAACAATTATTTAGAGATTTTATTGTTGACACCTTTTTACTTACTATTGAATATATCAAAATTGACAATTGAATAATTGATCTTTTAATTTGTTTTTAAGTTACATCCAAATAATGCAAATTACACTGGTCAAAGGTTTGGGGTAACAGGTAAATAATCATCAAGATATCAAAAGTAAAAAATTAATATGAAATCTGACTGCTATTTGACTTTATAACTTGAAGAAGACGATTTGTCATTGATGAAAATAACTTCTTGATGGTGTTTGGTGCTATTTTAACAGCAGAGGCCTCAATTGCACTGATTAGCTGCATACGAGTTGAATACTGTTTGTCAGCATAAATATCCTGGCTCATAAGATGCCAAACATTTTCTATAATGTTGAGGTCGGGACTCCTTGCCGGCCAGTCTAGTGTACGAACTTTGTTAGTGGAAAATCATTCAGTAAAAATTCGTGCTGTGTGGATAGATGCATTGTCTTGCTGCCACACCCATTGTTTTTGTCAGTAGTGTCTCTTGCAGAAAAGAATGGATGTGCTTTGAAGGTCTTCTAAGTATTGGTTGCCGTATATTTGCCCTCAATTAATTTTATCTTCAGGTGGCCCGTGTTTGAATTGGCACCTAATGGCATCACATCTCCTCCTCCCATTTGGTGCTTATTTCTGACCAGAGCAATTGGTTTTTGGCCTTGTTTTTTAACATAACTGCACATGTTATCAGGTCCATCCATGGAAAAATCGTTTTTCATCAGAAAATACCACCACCCCAAACTTTTGACCAGTTCAGTTTGCATACTTTGCATGTAACTTAAAAACAAATTAAAAGATCAATTTTTCAATTGTCAATTTTAATATATTCAATAGTAACTTAAAAGATGCCATAACAATAAAATCTCTAAATAATTGTTTTCTTAGAAAACACACCTACCCCAAACTGTTGTCCACCAGTGTAATCTCCATCCCGTTCTATGTCCTTCCTCCAGCGAGACACAAGGGCGTGTATGCCCTGTCGGTACCAGTCCTTGTTCTGTTCACGCAGCCAGGTCTTCACTGTGCGAATCACCTCTTCGTCATCCTCAAAATGTCTTCCACGAATGGCCCAAAAAACAAGTTAAAGTCTGAGGGCTCTAGATCAGGGCTGTAGGGTGGATGGGGGTAACACTGTGCAACCCTGTTTCATGAAGTGTTCCAACGTCCTCAAACTGGTGTGAGGGCGAGTGTTATCGCATAGAAACAATCAACTGTGTTGTTATGGCTTCCATGTTGCTGGAAGTGCTTCTTCAGTTTGGTTAATGTGTTCACAAATGCTTCAGAATTAATGGTGCTGCCTCTAGGCATCACATCAATGAGTATAACACCGACACAGTCCCAAAACACAATGATCATAACCTTACCAGCAGAATCAGTTGCTTTGAAATTTTTCTTCTATGGAGAGTGCAGATGATGCATTCCATCGATTGTCATTTGTTTCGGGCTCAAAATGCTGCACACCTAGATTTCATCAGCTGTCACAATCCGGGACAATAAGGCTTCCCCCTCAGCTTCAAAATGTTGCAGCAAATCGGAAGAAATTTTTTTTCTCAGAGCTTTGTGTTCCTCCGTAAGACCGTGCTGAATCCATTGCGAACACGTTTTTGTATAATCAAGAGCACGGATGATTTCACCCACACTTCCTTTGCTGATTGACAGCTCCAGCACCAACTGCCTAGTCGTTCTGCGTCAGTCCTGACGAATGAGCGCATCAGCATGCTGCATTATGTCTGGTGTGGAGCTCTGCTGAACCGTTTTCTGATGGCC
The DNA here is from genome assembly GCA_023313115.1 of Rhysida immarginata. NCBI lineage: Eukaryota > Metazoa > Arthropoda > Chilopoda > Scolopendromorpha > Scolopendridae > Rhysida > Rhysida immarginata. Next base: position 43,897 of record JAHWFO010004704.1, on the reverse strand, counting down.
TCACCCTCTGTGCCCAGCGACTAACTGTACTTCTGTCGACTGCTGATGCTCCATAAACATAAATGTTTCCAAGGGCTTCTTGCTCGGCAGTGAGAAATTCAATGACTACATGCTGCTTGTAACGTTCATCACTTACAGATGCCATGTTGTTCCATTGCTGCATGTACGCTATCTGTCGGGGAGAAACGGAAACCTTTGCACGTGCACTCCAAAAACTTCAAAGAATGCATATCTCAAGTTTTGCATTTGTACCTTTGTTGGGGATGGAGAAAATAATTGTGGTGCATTACTTTCTGGGCTACCCTCTTATATTTGTCAGTGACAGTTCTGACACACTATTTTACTTACAAGGGACGTATACGTAGTTGTACAATGCTTTTTTTTTTTTTTTTTTTCCCCACACGCAAGCATACCTTGGAAGCGATAGCGTTGCTTTCAGGTGTAGTGGATTTGTGCGTATTGTTGAGTAGTGGAAGAAAGAGGTTGAGAACTCAATAATACACATGTACACCTCTTTAACAATGGAGTCTTTGTATGGCTATATGTGCTCAAATGTTTTTCATTTTCTTGGTTTATTTTGAAAGAAACAAAATTAGGCATTTTCTTATTTTCCAAGCATCAATAGTAACTTTAGATTAGTAATATAATTCAATTTGACCTGAATCTGTGAGGTACATATTGTGTGAATGATCATTGTATGCTTTTTTGTAAAACAGAACATGGTTTTCGGGTTTTCCATTACGTTTCAATTCTCTGCAAAGAAAACTGCTGCCTACTATTGCGGCATGTCCACTTGGATCCTGTTTTGGTGCTGATGAAGTTCTTGAAAGTACAGAATGTATGAACATTTTGGGAGTAACTCTAGGAATTTCCGTTCGAGCACTGATGTTTGGAATATTGAGGTCATTTGCCAAATCTCCAAAAAAAATGTTTGGATTTGCTTGTTGACACAAATGTGAATTAAGCTCCATGTAGAATGTACACTATCTGGCCATTCATCACCAGACATCTCTTCAAAAGTACACGGGATCATCCATACACACTGTACAATCTATAAAAGATGTTGACTGGTTAGAATACACTCATAACAGCTACTGCAGTCAATATGGACAGATGACGTGAACTTAGTGCGGAGGAAAGAGGGATGATCATTGGACATTCAATTAATGAGATTTCCAGCAAATTTGAGATACCCTACTTGAGAGTGGCCGAGAGGGTTAAGGCGCAGGTCTTTCCGCTCTCGAAACCAGCGAGTCGCGGGTTCGAATCCCGCCGAGGGCATGGATGTTTATGTTTGTCTCCTTCATTATCATCCTTTCATCATGCGGAAGGCAACGGGAAACCACCGCATTATCACTCTTCCCTAGAAAGCTGTGAATGGATACCAAATGTCCACACAGTCACCAGAAGTCTATTTCGACTTGATGGAACTCAACAACTAGAGAGTGAATGATGTTATTTTGAAGTGGAAGTGAGAGGGGAGACCCATGACACAGTAAACTGACAAAATTGACAGATTGCGACTGTTGGTGCTTTAAACGTGTTGTGATCCACTGATGCATGTGATCATACCGTCTGCCCGGAGATCGCCGCATTTGGTTTACATGGACGAGCGGCAATTCACAAGCCAAATATCACGGTCTTCAATGTGGCCCGTCAGTTATGTGGTGCAAGGAATGGCGTCATCGTATTCCAGAACAATGGAAACCCATCCTATGGAGTGACAAACCCCACTAGCAGTTGTAGCGATCCGATTAGCGTGTTTGGATTATGTGAATGCCCGGCGAACTATATTTACAGGACTGTGTCGTACCCACAGTGAAATTCAAAGGAGGTTGCATCATGGTCTTGTCCTGCTTTCCATGGTAGGCTCTTAGTCCGCTTTTTTTTAGATCTAAATAATTGAATTCTTAGTTTTCTATTTGACTTGTTAACCTCTCTGCAGGGTTTTTTTTTCTATGAAAGTGGGTCTTAAAGGTATTTTTGCAGGGGGCGATAGTGGACGGGGCCAAAGTGGAGTGAACCGTGCAATATGCCCAGGAGTGTGTTAGGCAGGGAAGCTGAGTATCGTGATACCGGGATACCGACATTTCGCTACAAGACACCTCGCTCCGAAAAGTTTGCGAGGGTCACAGTTTTCTACCCTCGAGCAGAAGGTCAAATTCCAAACTCGTTTTCCTATTTTTGTGGCTTTCCCCCTTCTTTGCTTTTCCCCTTCTTCATTCTGCAATTTTTTTTTTTTTTTTGTTTTTTGTTAAATGAAGAATTCCCTTGCTGTAATATGTAAAGTTGCAATAAACAAGACCTCCCCACTTCTCTCTAACGTTTTAAATTAAATGCACAATTTAAAATAAATATCTATTTTAATGAGGTATTCAATTAAAAATGTATTCAAAGTTGTTTTTTTGTTTTTTTTTAATTGTGTAATAAATTTCTATAATTATGGGTTATATTTCTCTGATACACGATAATAAAGAAAATCAGTAATAAATAGATAAAGGATGTAGAAGTAAAGAATGATGAGACATAAGAACCCTGGAATAAAAAAATAAAAAAAATTGAACACAGGAATTGAACCTGTAAAAGCTTGACAAAGATACACTCTATCAAAGCTAGGACAGTAATAAAACAAAGAGGATAATAGAAAGTCATCGTGAAAGTGATCCTTTAATTTTTATAATAAATAAACAGACGGCATTTTCTTTTTTGATGTTAAAATTCTAGACGGCAGGGGGGGAAGAATTTTTGACAAGGTGCGTCGGGGAAACTAAACTGGAAGGGAAAAAATGAAGAGTACATTATGCATTGTATTATTGAAAAAAAAATTACAGAAAAAAAAACCCAGTGAAATAACTTTAAATACATATTAGAAGTAAATATGTAATGCATAAAGAAAAGATGGATTTCTACCTTGCATAAATAACGTCCATTTACAGTATATTATTTTTATTGCCTAGAGTTAACTTTCATCCTTTCGAGCATCTTCAGTAGTTTTGTATTAACTGAAATTCTTTGGATTAAAAATGTGCTGTAAATGGACATTATTCTAATAACTTATTATCATAATAATACTAAAATGTGCAGAAACAATGAATTTACTTTTGCGTATTGCGTATAATTTATTTCCGTTGATCAAATCATGCACTGCTTTCTTTTACTTATTTCTTTTTCCGCACATAAATTGAATTTCCTAAACCCTCCCTAGAACACATTTTAGAATAAAACTTGTCTAATTAACCGAGTTTAAATTAAATTAATTTTAACAAAATTTTAAAAAATGTGACCAAATTTAATCATAAATTTATCCGGTAAAACCTTTCTTGTTTTAATATAAAAATCGCGAATATCATTTTAATACGAATTATTGGTCTAAGGAGTTTAAATGATTAATTTTAAATTTAAACGTGTTCAGTCTCCTTTTAATGGGGAAAATCGTAAAATTAATAAAAGACTTCATCTACATCCTCAATAGACTGGGTTTATTTCTGCTATCAACATATTCAATAGACTACATCCTTTGAGTTTTCTTCCATCTCACAAGTTTCTTCATCGTTTTTCAAGATTGGTGACTTTATTTATTATTTATTTTTTTGTTTTTATTAATTTTACGATTTTCCCCATTAAAAGGAGACTGAACACATTTAAATTTAAAATTAATCATTTTAATACATATATCAATAACCTACTTTAAAATAATCGCTCATTATTTAAAAAAAAAAAAATCCTTAAATCATGCTTTTTTATTCAAACAATGAAAACATGAGTTTTCTAATTTCATATATTTAATTAAAAAGCTAATTTTAAAAGCTTTAAACTATTAAATTTTTACAATTTCTCAATTCAATTAATAATTTAAGTTCAATTTATCATTTGAGTATCAAAGTAAATGAGGAAGTATTCATTTGGAAGGGGGTAATAGTAAATAGGGAAACGTGTTTGGAATTTGACCTTGTGGACAAGTGTAGAAAAGTGTAATCCTCGCAAACTTTTCGGAGCGGGGTGTCTGTAGCGAGGTGTCTCGTAGCGAAATGTCGGTATTCCCGTAATACCTCCTATTTGGCAGGCATACAAATTCAAACAATGTTTTTTTTTTAAGATTCCTGGATTTCATCTGTCATCACTTTAACTTCCAAATAAATTGTTGATCAATCCATTTCTAATGAATAAATAATAATCAATTTGATGGTTTTTTTTTTTGGTTTTTTTTTAATATTTAATATACAGCTTATTGATCTTTGTTTCTTCAAAGTATTCCCCTCCTTTATTCACACACTTGTTCCAGCAATGTTCTCACTTTACCATGCAGTCCTGGAAAGCTTCTGTTGGAACATCCTTCAATGCACGTGACAAATTTATCTTAATGTCATCAATGGAGTCGAAACGCCGTCCTTTCAGCACTGATTTTAATTTTGGAAACAAGAAAAAAGTCGCAGGGAGCTAGGTCTGGGGAGTAGGGAGGCCGGGGGAGGACAGTTTGGTTATTTTTTGAACAGACCTCGTACGTAAGCAGTTACAAACATAATAATACCAGAGTGAGTGGTGTGCAACGTAAGTATAAAGGTGCTCGTTATAAGTGAGCACAGAATCTCCTATAGTACAGAGGAAAAGAGGAGATAAATGACTTAATACGTGGTGAATCACTTTATATTGCAGTTGGTGTCTTCGTACCAAATCATTTCTGTGCATTTACGGGCAGTGTTTTATTTTGTGCTTGCTTTTGCTTTACACACTGACTGCATTCAGAGAATTTTGATGCTTTCTGCTTCGCTGTAACGAATATCTCGGGGTGGAAGCGGAAATTGCCACAATTTAAAAAAGATTGCTAGAATTTACTTATTAGAGGTGTCATGTTTTAACTTAAAAGAAAAGAAATTGGAGTTTAATATGCAAAAGAGACTGAAAGCTATTATAAAACTGAACTGTATAGTTATTTAATTTAATTTTATCTTTGCTATTTTATTTTAGGCCAAGGACTTCATATGCTGTTCCTACCAGTAGGAAGAATGATAGAATCGTAGATATTTCGCTATTTAGTTCTGGTTTAAATTCAACTTTACAAACTATTGTAAGTGTGCATGAAACCTTATAACCATTAAAAGACAATGTATAAATCTAATTATTTTCTTAAATAGGAGGAATCTAAAGTTGCATCGAGTAATAATCTTCTGTATTCTCATAATAATTACTTGTGTGTAAAATACTTGAGTCAACAACAGAAGAAATTCTACAATGAAACATGTCAACAGGCACTGGTAAGTTTGTCTAATTTAATAAATTTATTTAATTTTTATTATCACTTCAAAAATTGATTGTTGCTTTTTCTTATCTTTCTTTTCATGTTACCAGAATCAACTGTTACATAATAAGAGGCAGTTGCAAAAGTGGTTAAGCGAAGAACATGAACAAAAGAAACTTTATGAAAATGTTATTCATATTCAACAGATGCAGATGTTGTTAATTAAACATGTATTGGTTTTATAATATGGTTTTAGCATAATTAATCTTGATAGTATTAATTAACGGTGGAAATTTAGGTTGGAGGGCAGATGTCCAAGACCTCACTAGGCAGGATGAAGAAAAATCATTTGGAGAACGAAGTTTTAATCAATTAATAAATTTGAATAAGCTTTAATAAATTTCATAAGAGCAAAGAAAAAAGTATCCCCATTCGTAACTGAGGAAAATCGAGGAAAAAAATATCCCCAAACAGTTGCAACCAACAAATAGGAAGTTGTCGATGGGCTTGCTGCTGGTGATCTTCCAATGACCTGATTATGCAAATTACTAGTGTCTAGCTCCTCAGCACAAAGTCATTACTGCGCATGCTCTTCAAGAAAACTTTGGTGCATAGCCAAGCTACTTGGATTAAGGCAAGGCTATCTAGATAATACCTAGGTAACCTTGATTAAGGCAACAGATTAAAGCACAAGATTTAATCTGTGGATTAAGAGGCGTTGCTTTAACATTGGATCTTTAGCTAAGCTTTAGCTGTATGATTGTGTTGTAGACCTTTATCACTGCGGGGTGAAAAATCGAATTTTAGAGCAAAAATTCGAAAATTACGAAAAAATTTTATTATTTTCTTTAGCATCTCTACTATCGATCTGC
>JAHWFO010004704.1:0-36713 GCA_023313115.1 Rhysida immarginata | reverse complement strand
CTCTCTCTCTCTCTCTCTCTCTCTCTCTCTCTCTCTCTCTCTCCTCCTCGGGAGTCATATTGATAGCACCAAGTTTCGTCCCTTGTCACAATTGAATCCAGAAAGTTCTGTGGCCACGATGGATTCCATGCAAGCATCCACTCTATTTCCTCTTTGCTCATCTAAGAAATGTGGCACAAACTGAGCACAGTTTCCTTTTGCCCAAATTTTGTGTGAATATCGGGTGAATTTTTTCTCTGTTAATGTTTAAGACTTCTTTCATCATTTTCAGGTTCATTCGCCGATCACTTAACAAAAGTTCTCTCACCTTCACTTTCGCTTGCTATGTTCGAACAGTTTTCGGACATTCCGTGTGGTTGGCGTCTTTCAGATCTTCCCGGCCATCATGAAATATAGCGAACTGTTCAAAACCACGTATGCGAGATAGTGCATCATCACCATACACTTGCTTTATCAACTTGTAAGTTTCCATAGCGGTTTTTCCAAATTTAAAACTGAACTTAATGTCAACTAATGACTGCATGTGGTTGAAGCACGAGAATATATAGACGCGTGCAACTTTATTGTTGCAACTTGTACGCACGTCAATGAGGATAGTTTATAGATCGAAAACGTACACTGTCCGCAGTTGCACATGCTTAAACACGTTCAAAGGAGTGTTAGTCTCATTTATTAATTGTCGAACCCTGTATATTAACAGATACCTGTAAGTATCCTTAAAACTATCATTTTACTTTTGTACTACTTGAAAATTTACCGTATAGACGCGCTTTGACCGGCATGCCGTATATTATCGAGGATGACCAGGGGGGCCGTAAAACCCCGTTTTATACGGCATGCCGGAAAATTCGAGACAGAAAATTGAGTTTCCCCCTCACTAGTAGGCGCTTGTTGTTTCTTCAGTTTGACAATGGCTGATGATTTAAATTCTGGGGCAATTACCAGTAACCCTTCTACTGATATAAATGACGACAACAGGACAGACTGGAACTCGACAGACTGTGAAATTAGTGATACTGATCGTTCAGATGACGAATAACTTTTCCTGTTTTTATTTTCATTTCTTGTTTTGTTTGGTGGTATTTGGATTGCTTGCATATGTCAAGCGTGATCTCATTGTATTTAGCATTGTTTTCTCATTTTCAGAATGTTCCTTCTGTTTGACTAAATTTGTAATATTTGTAAGCTGCATATCAACGCAGCTAATATTATATATGCCCATAAACTTTTAATATAATCATCCTACGTTCGACCTAAACAAGAATAAACTTCGTAATTTAACGTTACTTTGCAACGCAACACTTTGTTTATAAACACAATGTAATTAATAATTATCGAAAATATATTCACATTTTGCGGCCCTCTTCACTTTTTTCCGGCATGCCGGTTTAGGAACCAGAAAAAGGAGACAGGAAATTTGGTGAACCTCAGATTTTCCGGCATGCCGGTAAAAGCGCGTCTATACGGTACTTATTTTGTTCTTTCCTATTTGCTATTGTAATACTGTAATAATTTTCTCTCTCGAATTTGACAGTGTTAGATCGGTGAGATAAGGGTTCATAATACTGTTTCTATCAACGAAATTGGTAGTAACTTTGCAGTATAACATAGGGACGACAGAGATTCCAACTAGTTTCGCCTTTTATTCCCGGTTTTCATAAAACCATTATTTCGGCCATCAATTCGTCCCCTCGCTTCAAATACCTCCGACCTCTTATCCCCCCCAATCCTCGCCCCCCTAACCTAAATGCCCTCGTCAAGATCCACAAGCCTAACATGCCTATACGCCCTGTGGTTAATTACTCCCCTGCCCCTGCCCATCTCGTTGCCAAAAACCTCTCCGCATTTCTCTTTAACCTTAAACTCCTTCCTAATACCTACAATGTCCGGAACTCCCTCACCCTTGCTGATTCTCCCTCCTCATTTCCTACTTACGAACACATGTCCCTTATGTCCCTTGACATCACTAACCTATATACTAATATCCCAGTTCCCATCTCTCTTAAAATCCTCAAACGCCTCCTACGTAATTCCTCTCTTTCTAGAACTGATGCTATCGACCTTTTATCCATCCTGTCTGTCATTTCCTCACAAAACTACTTTTCCTTTAACAACACGTTCTATTCTCAACCTACTGGTTTGGGTATGGGCTTTCCTCTTAGCAGCTTCTTATCTGAAGTCTTCCTACAAGACCTCGAACTAACCTTTGTCACCCCCCTCCTTGCTAACTCCACTATCATTTCATATTTCCGATATGTGGATGATATCCTTGTTATTTACGATTCCCGTTCTTCCTCCCCCACTGACATCGCTGACACTTTCAATTCCTTCTCTCCCCATATCCAATTTACCTACGAAACAGAAGTTAACAATTCCATCCCGTACCTTGACATCCTCATTACTAACAACCTCCAAACTAACCGTTTCTCGTTCTCTGTCTTCCGTAAGCCTACCACATCGTCTAATCTAATCCACTGTTCTTCCTCACACCCCCCCGTCCACAAACACGCTTCCCTACGTTTCTTCATTGACCGTGCCCTGAAGTTACCCCTCAGCCCCCCTTCCCGCTCCTCCGAACTCCGTATCATCCACACCCTCGGCCGTATGAACAGCTTCTCATCCTCTACTTTCTCCCGTACCCTCCAACGACGTAGACGTGCCTTCCAGAACCCGAGTCCTCCTCCTCCTGATATAAGCCGACGAAAGAAGTGGGTTTCACTATTATACCTCGGCCCCCATTTCTCCCGCCTCTCCAATTTCCTCTCTTCCCTTGGCCTCCAAGTTTCTTTTCGTTCCCCAACCCCTTTTCTTCGTACCTTGCGCCCATCTACCCTATCTGCATCTGACGATTACGCCCGATCCGGGGTATATCGCCTGAACTGCGCCTTCTGCGATAAGTTTTACATAGGCTTATCGACCCGTAATTTCAATATACGTTTCAAGGAACACGTCAACTCCTACGAGAAACAAGATGGCAATTCCCACTATGCTAACCATCTTACCGATTCCGGACATACTTTGAAAACCAAAGATGAAGTGATGTCCATCTTACACAAATGCAACGACCCGTTCAAGACTGCGACCCTTGAATCAATAGAGATATTTAAAGCCAAGAGATCTACCCCTGGCCTCATCCTCAATTGCCAAACGGATTTTGATGTCTATGCCATACTTAACTCTGTCTCCGACCTTGTATAATTTAATTTATTTATTTTCAAATTGTTTTATATAATTCTGTTTTCATTCTCATTTGTAAATCTTTTTGTCTTCTGACAAAGGATATGCTCTCTTTTCGGTCCGCGATTTGTTTGCTTTCCTCTTTTATCATTTTATTTGATTTCATATAGTAATTTCTGTTGTTGGTTTCTTAGTATTTTCCTATTCTTGATTTCATATAGTAATTTCTGTTATTGGTTCTCCTGTATTTTCTTTATTGGTTCACGTTTTTATTTCCATTCTTTCCATTCTCCAATCACTTTGCATACTATGTACCTTGTTTCTGTATATAAGGCCTGCGAGCCTCTTGTTGTGTTATCCTTGATAAAGCCGGGAATAAAAGGCGAAACTAGTTGGAATCTCTGTCGTCCCTATGTTATACTGCAAAGTTACTACCAATTTCGTTGACAGTGTTAGGATCAACCAAAATCGGAGGGAACCTCTAATCAACTCCTTTGGGACATTTGTCTCTCATCGCTGAAGATGGCTACTTGGTAGCCGAAATATGTATCCGGTATTTCAAATATCTATGTGGATTAGAGGTTCCCTCCGATTTTGGTTGTTCCATTCCACAGTTTTTGCTTAATTTTTGTTAGTGTTAAAATGAATAGCATTAGACATTCTTAGCATAAAGGACTATAATTGTGTGATGAAACAGATTACTACGAAAAGTTAAATTAGTTTTGAAGCGGTGGAATCATCAGCTAACTAATTTTTTTTTTTTATCTTTTCCTCAGGTTGAAATACTTAACCATATAAAACCTTTAATGGAAAACATGTTTAATAGATATGAAATGCTTTCCAAGCTGTTGGAGATAGAAAGGAGAAAACTTTTTATAGTGGCAGATGATGACTCTTTTCAAGAAGGAAACATAGGTACAGGAACAGATTATAGTCCTACCAGCAAATCATGAGAACTGCCAATCGCTCCATTGCTCCAATCGCTACCAACTAATAAAATATAGCCTCGTACTGAGGCTGCTGTTAAATTGGTGGTCCTTAAAAGGGTTTTCTGCCGTCCCCTTCAAAAGAATTGTAATACTTTCTTGTTTGATACAGTGCTAGAGCACATAGTGAACAGGAAATGTGAATCTTTATTTAACTGCTTAGCTGCTTAACTTAGCCAATGTCATGACCACATGATTTATTGCAGGAGGAGGGATTCTCATGATTTGTGTGTTGGACTACTGTAAATACTGTATTAAGCGCCCGGGTGCTTATTTGCAAAAATTCAGCGGACCCCCAGGCGCTTAATGCAGATGGGCCGGTATTACAGGTCCGGCGCTTATAAAATTCTGCACAACTGTGATGGATACTATTATGCAAAATTCTCGCCCTTCTCCTTCATCTTTTCAAAAGTATCCTGCTGTGTTTTCCATTCCCGTTAGGATCAATGCTAAACTGTTTGGCTGTAGCCTCTGTAGAATGGTTTTCAGCCTACTTTACTGTTGCGAGATTAAAATTGATGCTATAACTGTGAAGTTTTCATTTTTCATCAGCTATGTTGCTTGACTGAATCCAAAATTAAAAGCAAGAAATTAGAAGACATTCATGCTGGTATCTAATTTCCGGTTTAGCAGTGGCATTTGGGAGAGCAAACATTCCCGTGAGAAAGCTGCAAGAGAAGAAAAATCCACGAAATGAACTAAAATAAGCGCCCGGGCGGTTATTGAAGGTCCGGTGCTTATTTGCAAAAATTCAGCGGACCCCCAGGCGCTTAATGCAGGCGGGCCGGTATTTCAGGTCCGGCGCTAAATACAGTATTTACGATATAAGAAACTTCATATATGTGAGCAATTCAATAAAATTAAGTGAAACTTATTTCTTCGGAAATTTGTTGTAGAACATTGTGGCCATGTTAATTTTTGAAGTAGTATTGCACATTAAATGAGTTTGTCCCAGTCTGAAAAAGGGCTACAGCATCTTATGATGTGTTACAGAATCTGACAGCATTGTTCTGACTGATAACAACAGAAATCCCCAAATCCTAAAAAAAATAAAAATTTTATCATTTGCAGAGGAATGATTTATCATACAAATACAACTGGACTAGACTGTGCATCAGCGCCACAGAGGTTGGAGGAAAATTCTAGACTTATACACAAAATGATAGCAGCTCCATAACAACATACTGCTAATATTGTGACCGATTTTCGGCAAAGGAAAACATTTCATGTATGCCTTAGTAATGTTTTAAATTATTTGTGGCCTGGCAAAAAATATCCCTTACATATAGAAAGAAAAATAACTCCGAAAACACTATTCCACATAATAAATGTACATCTGAGTCATTAAAATTTATTATGTGGAATAGTGTTTTCGGAGTTATTTTTCTTTCTATAGTTGTGTCCACAGTTTTTGGCTTGATTCCATTATATCCCTTACAGTCTGGAGATTTTACACTCTTTGACTTAGTAATATGAAGTTTTATAAGGAATGCATTTTGAAGTGTTTTTAAGGTTTACTTTTGTTATTTATCTTTTGACTTGTCTTGTTTTTAATGATATGCAGTAGAACGTTGGATTGTCCGGATCAATTTGGCCCGCACACAGTTCAGATACTGAAATTTGAATGTGAAACTTGTTCATACCGTATCTGTCTCTAATCCAGCAAACACATCAGCATTTATCAGACCCTTGCTGCTTTCATAGTTGTTTTTGTCTTCATCTGTTTCATCGTTGACAGGTCCCTTTATAACCGGTTCGACTGTACATACATCACTGCAGGATGTATATTAGGACGATATGGATATTTGACACTCCAGATATTAACATTCGGATAAACTATGCTCTACTGTATTATACAGGGTGGTCCAAAATGTTTTACACAACTTTTGATCATTATATTAAAAAAAAAAAAAAAAACTATTTCAGATAGAGACAAATGTTTTTTAACAAATTGTTTATCAACTCAAAAAGTTTTTTTTGATGTAGCATTATAACCAGAGACAGTCGGAGAAGGAGACTGCCCAATTCATCATTTTTTGTGTAACCACTTCCTGTTTTAGAGCTTAGGCAACATTATCCAGGTGGCGCTTTTAAGTTTCGAATTTACAGTTTTTGTTTCGATTCTGTTTCTTCGACTGTCTCCGATTTAAACGCTGCGTGAAAATGAGAGATGGCCGACAGCATTCTCACCACTATCTTGATACGTGCTTAGTTTGCTCTCCTCTACTCTAAACAACCCTAAATGGATAGTAAATTTTATGCGGCAAAATATCGCAACAATCGTTATGGTGAAAAGGAACTTTCTTTATTTGGATTTCCATTAGAGGAAGAAAGGTGAGTGAGAATTTAATTTTTTAAATTACATAAGCACAGATTGAGTAGCCTTCCCTAATTTTCTCAGATGATATTGGTCAGTCCTATCGCATGCATGCTCTAATTTTATTAGCGTGTGATCTCTACATAATAAGTAAATGATTTTTTAGAAATTAATTGTTTGAGAAATCCACGCGGAAAAAAATCACGTAAGTCCCGTGATGGTGAATATAGGTAACAGATGGCCATAGAGACATTAATGCAAATGATAAAGAAAAATATGCTACATAAATAACGCAAATAAATTCAGAGCATGAGTTAGACATCATCCGTAAACATTAGGAAACGAATCTCTGGACTTTTACTCATTCTTTGCTTATGTGATTTTAAAAAAGATTAATTCTCACTCACCTTTCTTCTTTTAATGGAAATCCAAAAAAAAGAAAGTCCCTTTTCACCATTAATTGTATAAAAATATATAAATAAAAATTAATAAATATAACGAATATAAAATTGCAGTAAAATAAACGAAGTGGATGGAAGAAACTGGAAAAGGTTCACGTCACATAATAATAGCTGTTATACGTCATATAATAACAACCCCTTAAGTTAGAGCAACATTTTCCAGAGGGAGCCACCAATAAAAACGGTTACAGATTTTAGTATGGGAAAAGTGAAAATTGTCCAGTCTCATTATCTTAACAGTCTCTGATTATAACGCTAGGTACACCGCACCTTCCTTCCTTCCTGTGACAGTTTCCGGAAAATGGCGACTAGAGTAGAGAAAGCACGATGTGTGGCATATTTATTAAGACTGAATCCGGAACACAAACTCAAAGGAATTTTAGGACACAGTATGCAAAGACCCCACCAACTGGAGACCAAATTGCAAAATGGCATGAACAGTTCATGACCACTGGAAGTGTTCAACCAAGGAAATCAACAGGTCAGCCAAGCACTAGCAACGAGGCTGTGGATCGTCTTCTGCAGGCATTTCAACATAGCCCTCGTAAGTCGATCAGTTCAGCAGCCAGACAGCTCCAGATTCCTGGAACAACTATTCAGCGTGTTTTACACGTACGTCTTAAACTTTATACCTATAAAGTTCACCTTGTTGCAAGCTTTGAAACCAAGTGATAAAATACAACGCCGAGCATATGCTGAGGAAATGTTACAACAAATTGATAATGATGAAGATTTTTGAAGTCTGTTGTGTTTTCAGATGAGGCAACTTTTCACGTGTCTGGTAAGGTTAATTGTCATAATATGCAGATTTGGGTATCACAAAATCCCCACGAAGTTCTTGAAGTCGAGCGTGACAGCCAATGTGTGATGCGATCGAGCCATTTTATTGGCCATTTTTTTTATCGAGCCAACAGTTCCGCCAACTACCTTGACATGCTTGAACAATGCGCATTTCCACAACTTCAGGACAACCAATCAAATGTTTTCTTCCAACAAGATGGTGCCCCTCCTCACTGGGCGTTAACAGTCCGAGATGTGCTCAATGCTGAATTCCCTCAGAAGTGGATTGGGCGAGATGGACCTTTGTTGTGGTCACCTCGCTCACCTTAAGGTCTTTTTCCTGTGTGGTTTTCTTAAGGACAAAGTCTGCAGCACAAAAGTCAAAAGTGTGGCGGATTTGAAATCTCGCATTGTTTCTGCAGTTAGTTTGGCAGATGAGGCGATTCTGGCAAGGACATGGGCAGAGGTTGAATATCGTTTGGATGTTGTACATACAACAAATGGTGCACATATTAAACTATACTAATATACCAAGAAAATTTTTGAGTTGATAAACAAATTTTTGAAAACCATTTGTCTCTATTTGTAATAATTTTTTTTTAATATAAAGATTAAAAGTTGTCTAAAACATTTTGGAACACCCTGTATGTCTTATTAGATCGTTCATTAAAAAGCGGGCCAGCAGATATTGTAGGAAAAGTACCCTATGCACGAATCGGGATACTGGGCTAAGATGTAGATACGAACCTGACGAATATGAAGCAGGCCCTCTTCCCCGCTGTTGGCAGCACTGAAATTAAAAACAGATGACCAGCGCGCGGCGTGGCCGTCCAGTCAGTTCCATAATGTGTACGCGCAATGGGTCCAGTTGTGGTACTGCTGCAGCGACTCCAGAGACAAGCTCATGTGACTGGCCTCTTGTTGTGGTGTCAACTGATGCGGGACCCATTGCGCGCACACTTTACGGAACTTCAGTCTTCTTGATGAACCTTACTGCGGCTGAGCCCGACTGATGCACAAATGTCAGTGATTATCCAGCGACGTGTGCCCATCGTGGAATCGCTTGTTCCACTCTTTCACCCTTGTGACTGACATGCAGTGGTCACAGTACACCAGCATCATTGAACGATGGATTGCACGACCCCCTACACCTTCTGCTGTCAGGAACTGCTCAACACCCCGTTGCACTTCTTTGGATGCCTGCATTGCGGCCGTTTCACGTCACAATCATAGAAACCGACTGACTGAACGGCTGTGCTGTGCACCTGTCATCTGTTTTTAATTTCCTTACTCAACTGTGCTGCCAACAGTGGGGAACAGCACCTACTTCGGATTCGTCAGGTTCGTATCTGCATCTTAGCCCAGTTTCCTGGTTCGTGCATACGGTACCTTTCCTACAATATCTGCTGGCCTGTTTTTTAATGAACAACCTAATGCTATAGGCTGCAAATAACCTATGAAGTTGATGTTCCCATAATTCCATCCAGCCAACCTCAAAGTATAAAACTGTGAACTGGGCATTGGGCTGCAAGTGTAAAGACTGCGAGTTCTCATGTGTCCTTTCTATAAGTTTTTGTTTCATTACAAATCCTGATAATAGCTCTTTGATATCAAAAGGAATAAGATTCCATTATTCGGTGAAAGATTCCATTATTCCATAAGTGTTAAATGGGAAAGCATAATTTGTAATGTCAGAAGGTTATATAGTGTAATTCGGGGAAGGGGTTAGTTCTGAGACCAAAACAAGAATGTCCCTATGAACATGATTCAGAACTAGCCCTCCACTTCTCTAACAAGGGGATTATACATATTCTGACTCACTGAATTTGATTTAAAAAAAAAAAAAAAAAAAAAAAAAATCCACCCATGCAAAGCCATTCGATGCACTTGTCAAAATTTTCTTAGAAAAAAATTTATAAAGTTTATTTCAATGTGTGCATTTATAAGTACCCAAATTGTAGAGTAGGATTCTAATATAAGCTGAATACATGAGTACAACCCTTCAAGCTGGTAGGGGCAGTGTTATGTTTTCCTGGCATGATTTGGGTCCTTTAATTCATGTGGAACAACAACTGAATAGCACAACATACCTATGTATTGTTGCTGATTCTGTTCATCCCATCATATTGATGGCGCATCCCAATAAAGTTTGGCTTCTTCCAACAAGACAATGCACCACGCCACAGTGCTTGTATTGTGTAGGAGTGGTTTCAAGAACATAAGGGAGACTTTACCTTGCTTAGTTGGCCCTCAGTCACCAGATCTCAATCTGATTGAGTATTTGTGGGATGAAGTTGAAAGAGCCATCAAATCTCACACAATTGGACAGTGCCATTCATCAGGCATGGTGTCAGATTCTTCGCATCACCTTTCAACATCTCGTGGAGTCAATGCCATGAAGAATTGCTGCAGTGTTGAAGGCAAAATGTGGTCCAAGGAAATACTGATGGGTAGGTCATAATAATCTGCCACTCAGTGTAGTGTATCCATGTTACAACAGCAGTTGTAAATGTTCCGGAGGCAATTTTCAAGAGGATTACAGAAATATAGGCTAAGGCATGTGCTCAAAGGCTAGAGGGAAGTGCAATCAATTTGAAGGGCAATACAACATACTTTGAAAGGAGCACATTCGCAATGTTATAGAGTAAATAGTTTCTGAAAAATAAAATAAGTCTCAATTAGTTTGGACTTGCTTTTGTATAAATAAACGAACTGTTATTTCTATTTAAAATGAACATGGACATTCATATATAAACTGGAATTTATCAGCTAAACTTGATTCATTGAATACAATGAAACGGCTTGTACATGATTTTTCTATATTGTTTCCTGTCACTGTAATACGCTTGTTTCAGAACACAGGGAATTTCTTAATTCCAGATAAATAAGTCTTTTGAATGCATGTTGACCCATTCATGCACAGCTTTGAGGTTCTCTGCCAAGAGCATATGGTTCAGTTTCAACTCTTATCCACCCTTCTTTAAAAGATTTGCACCAATCATACATTCTAGATGGAGAGAGACACTTGTCTAAGAAACTCTTACAAGAATGGGTCAATATACAGTCAAAGGACCTTTATTCATTTGAAATTCAGAAACTGCCTGGGCACTGGAACAAAGGTATTCAGTGGCAGGGGATTTTATTTATTTTAACTTTATTAAAGGCTTGTAGCTCAAATCTGACCATGAATAAATACAAGATGAGATAACATATCAGGTAGGCCACAGTTCGGGTCAGGATTGGAGCCTTGGTTCTTAAACAAGTTATTAATAAAGAATAACCGATGAACAGTCTGTGAGGATATATATATTTATTTGTCATGCATCAGATGTTTAAATTATAAATGAAAATGGGAAAGAAAATTCCTGTCTGGGCTCGAACCAGAAACATTTGGCTAATCATGCCGATGCTCTAACCAATTAAGCCACTGTGGATATGGATGCATTATGCTATCTGCATGTTCTGTGGCCTGGTTAGAGCAGTTAGGGGATATTTCAAAATAAAGCGAGCATTTGATTTTTGTTTATTAAACAAGAGCATCAAAGAAAGTTGTCCAATTAGGCAAATGAGATGCAAACTCAATTATTGTGATTGAGTAGCAAGTGACATATTGATGGGGGTGAACAGAAGCATGTTAAACTGGACAATAGTCTGACAGTTGCCTGTCCTTTGAGGTGTATGGTCATCTGAAAGCCAAATCTGACGGTGATGAGGTATGGATAGATCAGATTGTCCAATAGTTCTTGTAGGATCCTTTGCCACTCTTGCTCCAGGACAACTTCCAGCATAAGAAGTGTTGTGGGAGGCATTGGAGAAGCATGTCTTCCCAGTGTATTCCAAGCATGTTCAATGGAAATTCGGGTCCAGAAAATGTGAAGACCAGCCTGTGCGTTGGATTCCTTCCTCCTGAATCATGTTGTTGAGATATGCACAGTGAGGCCTTGCCTTATTGTCCAAGAAAAGAAAGTAGTTTCCAACTGCTCTAGCATAGGGTAACACTGTAGGGTGCAGGATCTCATCTCAATATCTGACTGCAGTCAGCAATCTGTTTCTAACCACCACGCTGAGGCCAGTCCATGCCACGATTCCACTACTGCCGAAGGAGTACATTTCTCGCGTGAAACGTGGATTCTCCTGGATCCTCGCACAAAATTGTGATGCAGTGGTGCTTATTTTTATATTGTATCGTTTACACGGACAAACTTTTTTGTTGTTGTGGGCCAGTTTTCAGTAGAGGGTGAACCCATTACCCCCTGAAACGTTGATTGCTCACCCGTCTGTACCAATTTAAAAGAAATGGAATACGTAGATCCATGATTGCAACTGTGTGCTGACTGCCGCCTGTGACGTGGCTCTCGTTAAAGAATAGAATAGTCACCGTGTAAAAATGCCATCTCTTATTTGATGAAATTGCATACGTGAAAAATAGAATTGAATGAGTGTCATGTGAACCTGGCCTGACTCGTCAAAGAAGAGGACAGCTGACTAGGTCCTATGACGATGTTATCAGGCCAGCCTCTAAGGGTTCTATGGTGTTCAGTATATAATGGAATGCATACCATTAGTTACTGGACGTACAGTCCAACACAATGGAACATATTTCCTGTGGTCTAGATGAATTCAATCATCCAATAACAGCAAGAAAGTGTCCCCACAGCTCCATCGCATTGCTGAACTGCTTCTTGCCAATAACATCGGGTAGTGGTCATCCCTGACCTCATCTTCGTACTGCGTTAGTCTCTTAAAAGCGCTTCAGTCTACTAATCACATTTTGGGATGTTCTGAATGCTGCTGCCACTGTTGTCTGTGTTTGACCGCCTTCAGACATCCTATGGCTCTCTAGGCTTTGGATTTGGGCAAATCGTACTGCAGGAGCATTGCAAGAGTAAGAAAATTACAGGATGTGCAGATACAGTAGGTCCCCTACATACGAACAGGTTAGGTTCCATACTTTTGTTCGTAAGTTGAATCGTTCGTAAGTCCAAAGTAAATTGGATCTGAATCCTGGTTATCGCCGAGGTTAGAAAGAAAAACGCTATGCAATATTTAAAGTGTTTTGAAACTTATTTTTAATACAATACAAGATTATAAAAAGATTAAATAATTGTAAAGATTATAAAATTTTAAATAATATAAAAATTTGCTAAGGCTGAACAATTTAAAATTTTGATTTCTGTGAACACACACAAAATAATAACTTTGGAGTCTTGTTCCAACAATATGCATATAAAAAGAACAGCCAATGTTGACTTAAGTTAATTTAGACTATCAGATGATGTGGAAGATGGTGAAGCCGGCTCTTTGAAAACTGGTGAAATCAGTCATATTACTGCTCGAACTTGATGGCAAAGGTTCTTCCTCTTCTTCAACTGTCTTAAAAAAAATTGTTCAATGTTGTTTGCATTATGGCTGATTTCTGTTCATCATATATGAATTTAAATGATGACAATGGATCATTTACAGCTGTGGACACTTTAGAAAACTTTCCTAGGTTGGGATCCTGGGAGTCCAACAATTCGAGCTTTTTCAATTAGACTAAAGCCCTCTGCCATTACCTTGATTTTAAATCCTTTACATTCTTCTGGTTGTTTTTTAGAAACATCTTAAGTATGCATCTGTGATTCTAATTCCATCAAGTCTGCATTGCTTAATTCTTGTGTATTCTTGCTTAACAACTCAATGAAACCATCTTCGTCCAATACAATTTTCAGTTCTTTAAAATTAAAAATTTTTTATATCTGATTATAAATGTTCATATCTATGAAAATTCGTAAGTAGTGGACCTACTGTATTCCAGTAATTTCAAACTTTTTTCAGTGCATTTTGACGAATGAAATGAAAGTTTGATTTTACATCTAATTTGCATAATCCAACAACTCTTTGACTTGTTTGCTTTTCTGATGTTCTTGTTTAAAAACCAAAAATCAATTTTGCAGCAGTCTAACGGCCGCAAGTAGAAACATGCATGCCAGGGATATATGAAAAAAAAAGTTGATGAGTTACTCTATGTATTTGTAAAGTTTCATCATGATATGTTAAATAATACATGTACAATAAAATCATGAAAATTTTCCAATCATTGTGTTCATCCTCTATAATCATTTTCAATCATCGCATTTTCATGGAATACATTAGCCTCGTAAAATAGCAATTCTGCACTTACAGTTTAATTAAAATTTTAATTTTTTTTTTTATCCTTATTATAGAGAAGTTCTATATCCGTTCTATATGCACTCATAGGCTAAAGTCATGGGATAGCTGCTTAGTAATGTCGTGGAAATACTAACTAAGCAGCTCAACGTTGTGGGAAGCATTCACTAAGAGGACCAACAAATCCAAAACCATACTATGCAAAAGTACCCCATCCAAGTATGGAACCACCACCAGTGCCTGCATGGTTACTTGTTGACAACTTGGATCCATGGCTTCACTGGGTCTGTGCCACACAAGGGCCCATCCATCATCCTGATGAACTTGGAACCATGATTCATTGAACCACACAACCAGTTTCTGGTCTTCTAAGTTTTATGTAACATGTTCATGAGCCTAGGTGATGCACTGCATCCAGTATTGTTGTGCTAGCGGTGGTACTCTGGTGGGTCTTCTGCTGCTATAACCTATGGATGTTAAAGCACATCGCAATGACCTACTGGAATGGCTTTTTTGTTAGAATGGATAGTTCTAGCCAGGTGTTAGTGGTCACGGTGGAGAGCAGTCATCGTTAGCCACTAAATTGCCCATAGTGGATGGTAATGCCTTCCAGAAGGTATTCCCTGTACAGACAGGACACTGGATCGCGGAACATTGAATTCATGAACCATGCGTTGGGCACCCACTATCAAGCCACATTCGAACTCTGATTGTTCTCGTTGCTTTGTCATGATCACAACAACAGGATTACGAGTAGATAAAGTTTACATGGCTGCAAACAATATATGGTGGTGTTTGGATTAGTCCATGTCATGTGTTTCAGTTTGTATACTGCTATCCATGATTTTTGACCTTTTGAGTGTATATACATTATCTATGGATAAGTAAATAAATTCAAAATCCCAGCTCAATTGTATTGGTAATTGATAATTTTTAAATGTTTCTAGATCAATTGGTTCAACAAATTAAAAAGGCTGAAGAACTAATAAATAGCATTAAATCTTTGTTTGCTGAAAGCAACATCACTTCAGTATTACCTTGTTGGAACAATATTGAAGATATTCCTGATGGCTTTATTGGAGTATTAACAGAGTAAGTCTTTGACATAAAAAAATTATCCAAAAATATTTTGTACACATACAGGGTGTTTCATAGGACCCATATCAGGCTTTCTCAGAAGTTCGATGTCCTAGAGCTTTGGCGGGGAAATTTACATGACCAAAGACTATATGAAGGACTTAATGATGGCTATCCCATTTTACGGAAATGGGTGCACCCAGGGTCTTCCCAAAAACTCTAAATGGTAACATGGATCGAGAGGGTGTCGGATAGGTCTTGGAAGAAGAAACAACTTTTAGGAAATATTTGTTTCCAATCTCCTCCCTTCAGAAAATAAACAATAAAACACTTATAGGGCAAATGCTGGTTTCTTCACATTAAATGTTGAAACTGCTGTCCATTTTTTGCTGCTGGCATCTACGCAGCCTCCTCACATCATTACAGGCTAGGAACCCTTCTTGTGTTAGCCTTGTGCATGTCCTCCTTATTCAATCTTGCATGTCCTCCCTCGTTGTCAGCTGTTCATGGTGCACAATTTCTTTTAGCCGTCCCGAGAGGAAAAAATCAAGGGGAGTGAGGTCTGGAGACCAATGAGACCATGCTATGGGTCCAATCAACATCTTCTAGAGAGAAGGCCTGTGGACAAAAACTGTATGCATTTTTACATCTTCATCAACCATCGCAAGAGAAAGATGCGACTGGTGATTCAAGAGTAATGTGTGGAGCAGCAACCCTGCATGAAACCATATACCAACCCTCATCGCTAAGGGTAGATCTTTAAGGAGTTCAAGTCTTTTCTAGAGCATGTTTTCCAGAAAGTGGACATAATGTGGAAGAAATGAAGTGGACATACCCCTTCAGGTTTCCCTATGGAAGAAATGAAAGCCCATAATGTGACCTCCGATAATGCCACATCAAGTTATTTCACAATCTACACGTTGGTCACCTAATCTAACCTTCGTCCGTCCACAACACTGCTAAATGAAAATTTTACACTGATTTCCAAACAAAAAATCCAGTCTCTTCTGGTTGATGGAGATGAATGTGAAAGGGGTGGAAGCCGTTGCTGTCGAATATGCGTCGCAATCATGAGAGAGCAGTCTTGTGGAGATGGTCAGATTCTCTTGAATGGCGGCCACAACATCCTCTGATCACAGCATCTGTGTTGTGGTTGGGCTGCACTTGGCCACTGTGCCCCACATGGACTGCAAACCTCTGTAAAACCATTCCGGAATAGTGTGTACAATCAAGATATCATGCAGCGTACAACCTCTTCATAGCATGATAGTTTTGCTTGCATTCTCCTAACATCGTCAACATATCAAATGAGTCTTTATTCGGGAAAGACATTTTCATATTTAATCTGTCACGAGAGCAATAACAGGGTTCGTGCGGTGCTTATAAACCTGAAAAAGTGCTTATTTATGAAACCCTTTTTTAAGGCCTTAAATAGTGCTTAAAAAGTGCTTATTTTTTGAACCAAGTACTTAAAAATGATTTTTAATAAAGGGCTGCTGTTTATCTACATCGTCAACGCTATGAGTTGTTAGCTTTTGATATATGTGATATAGAAGAGTACATCACTAGGATGATTAAATAAAATGATTTAAGAAAAATGGCAAAGCAAAAAAAAATCAGATCTTGGAGAAATTAAAGAGAAAATAGATGAAAACCGTATGAACTTAAAAATTAAATCCATATTCCTGAAAGGAGATATGGAGATAAAAGCTATTTTCTGCCCAAAAAATTTTGTCCTAAACTTCCTATTGCTGTTCTTTGCAGTTGAACATACTATACATTTTATGTCTGTATAATTTTTATTAACATAAACCACATTTGTAACTTTTCAAAAATTTGATCACTTACCATCTTTTTCAGTCTCAGCATTTTTTTAAACATTCATCATTCTGAAATTGCAATTATTATTTATCCCACATATTAATAATTTTTAAGATAATAAGAATAATTTTTAATTTCATACTTTCCTAATATTGCAACATTTAAATAAAAACCTTTCATTAACCAAATAAATATACTGAATGGCCGATTTATTAGAGACACCCCACTAATAGGGTGTTAAGCCTCCTTTAGCGGTGAGAACTGCCTGAATACGTGCTGGCATAGATTCAAGAAGGTGTTGAAATCGTTGCGGAGGAATAGCAGCCCAGGCTGACATCATAGCATCCCGTAATTGGTGCAGTGTGGGATGGCGTCAGATGGTTCTCTCTACTTCATCCCATAAATGCTCGATCGGGTCGAGATCGGGCAACCAAGCTGGCCACTGAAGCAGGTGGAAGTCTGCGTCATGTTCCTCGAACCAGTCCAAGACCATTCGAGCACGGTAACAGGGAGCATTGTCCTGCTGAAACTGTCCATCACCACCAGGGAGCACAGTCATCATGAACGGATATCAGAGGACCCAGTGTGTCCCAAAAGAAGACACCCCAGATCAGCAGTCCTCCTCCACCCTGTATGGTTGTCTGCTGACAGAATGGGTCCACGGCCTCGTGCTGTCTGCACCAGATGTGCAGTCTGCAGTCCACATGATGAAGTAGGAGCCGCAATTCATCGGACCAGGCGACCTTCTTCCAGTCACCCAGTGTCCAGTGGCGATGCCTGTGTGCTCATAGGAAGCGCGCTTTCCTATTTTGCGGTGACAGCGACGGTACCCGTATTGGCCACCTGTTGTTAAACCCAGCCTCATTCATCCACGGCCCTGTTTCGTCCAGAGTTGTGTTTGTTGGAGGTTGTTTTTTGGCACAACTGCCATTCACGGAATACCCTTGACACTGTTGCACGGAAAACCCGAGGAGGTTCGCGATTTGCAAAATGCTCAACTGCACCCATCGAGCTCTAACGATCATGCCTCGTTCGAAGTTGGTCAAATCCTTGGATTTACCCATATTCAGTCCACTTCTGCTGCTGACTGCAACTTCTGTTCCAATGCATCCCTTTTATACACCGCTTCGGCCTGTTCCATTGTTTGGGTGTTACTGGGAGGCCAATTCATTTTCTCTAAATCGATCGTTCAGTGTATTATTTCAAAATAAACCTATATTTCCGTGGGCTTGTTAATGGAAAAACCCAGCGCCTAGTAGCCACTTTTCTGCTTAGTAATAATATTTTTAATTTCGTTAACCTACACCAAATAGTTTTCGTATTATACAGACTGTAACCAGATTAAACCAATCTTAGGAAAAAACTTCCTTCGGCAGGAGGAAGTAAGCTTAGCTCGACTTCGAGTTGATCATTGCTTTTAACCCATCAATATTAATTACGAAAGAACCCACCATCGTTATGACTGTGCCTAGGGAGAAATCCTGACCGTGGAACACATCCTTATCACTTGATTTTGACACGACAAACTGAAACATTCTTTAGGGTTATTCGCTACTTTAAAGGAATTAGTGGGGGATAATTCATTATGCATCAAACAGTTTTTTATCTTTTTGAAGAAAATCAATTTTTTTAGACTAATCTAGTCAATTCATGTTTGGAATAACATAATTTTAACTAACACTTGTTATTTATTTTGCATCCATCCCTGTGATTTTTATCTCGTATATCATCTACATCTTTTTATCCAAAAGTCTATTTTGGGTGCAAAGTGACCGTTGTAGTTGACGTGGCTATAAACTTCAACCAACCAAAAAACTTCCAAGAACATTTCATCTTATTTTGTCCTTAGGAAACGATTCTCCAAATAGCACCCAACATTTAATGTACACATCCTATGTAGAAAATCGAAAAATATAAATAAAAGTGTTACAATATGTTTTAAATTTTTCTTGCCTTTCTCTCTCTTTCTTTCTCTCTTTCTCTCTCTCTCTTTCTCTTTCTCTCTCTCTCTCTCTCTCTCTCTCTCTCTCTCTTTAAAATACCTGCATGTGTGGGTTTTTTTTTTTTTGTTTTTTTGTTTTTTTCTGAATTTTATTTTTTATCAAGATATTATATTTTTTTTTTCCAAATTATAGTTTTTTAAATTTTCTATTAAAATATAATTATTGAATTAATTTTTATATTTATATCAAAACTTCAATTTAACAATTCCTATTTTATTAAATTATATTTTGATGTTTTTATAATTGTAATAGTATTATTATAGTTTAATAATATTTATAATTTAATAACATTAAAATAAACTGTTAAATTGAAATTTTGATAAAAATATAAAAATTAATTTGATTAAAGCTTATTAAATTATTTTTAATAAAAATTTATAAAATTATATTTTGATGAATAAAATTACAAAAAAATCTAAACAGAGCATGTATTTTAAAATTTATTCATTCATTAATCCTTCACAAATGAGGTGAAAAACTAAAAATTTAACCTAGTTATCATTAAATTACTTCATCCTTAACATTATTTATATATAGAAAATTTTAATTGAAAACAAAATTTAAAGGAAAATCAGTAATTACAAAATTTATTGATTGTCAGTTAAATTTCCAGATGTAATACGAAAAAAAAATTTAAAAATTGCATTTTAGCTGAATTTTAGAGTAAGCGTAACTCGATTGACTGGCGGCTCAGAAAAGGTTTGCCATACTTTCCTAATCTAGAGCTTTAAGTTTTACTAGAGTTCCTGTAAGTAAAACGAGTAATGACACACCGCCATTTTGGGTGTATATGGCAGCCATGTATAATGTTATCCTATGGGAAAAACTGCAAATTTGATTGAATTTTTGTAATTACGAGGGAAAATAATTCTGTTTCTAAAGATGTATGGAAATTCATTACCAAATGAAAATTGTTAAAAAATAATTTATTTAAGTGTGAGATGGATTTCCTCCGAAAAATTCAATGAGAAAAACTCCTCTTTTTTGAACATCACTCTGCTCAATTACATAATCAATAATTCCACACAAATGCTTAGGCTGTATTTTTTTAATTTTTGTAAGCAATAGCTATTATAAATTGTTAAATTTGCACTTCTGTTAAATATTTTCTTCTTATTCGATTTTGGCTATCTAGAGAGCACATGAATTAACACTGTTAATTGAAATTTGAAGGGGGAGAATCTGTATATACCTGATTAAATTTGAAACTGGAATTGTTAGTTCCAGAGAATTGATGAAAATGATGAAAGGATGATAATGAAAAGGGACAAACAAAAACTTCCATGCCCTCGGCTGGATTCGAACCCGCGACTCGTTGGTTTCGACCTGCGCCTTAACGCTCTTGGCCATCAAGCCGGCTTGTTAAATATTTTATTACAAATTTATTTTAAAAATTCAGTTCAACTAAAAATAAGAACTTGTTAAGTGATAAAGGAAGTGAGAAATCTGATATTTTTAATATCACAGTTTTTACCGTTTTAACATCATAAAAATTCATTCTTTACAACGTTCGTGAATATCTGTAAATACTGACAGCATCCATTTTGTGGGTTGTCACATGATTTGATAAGCGGCTCTAATTGGCTGAATTCGCTTTCCATAGGAAAGAATGGAGTGTCATTACTCGTTTTACTTACAGGGACTCTAAGTTTTACAATGCTGCTCTGCCATCTGGCGACAATTTTGATGACCGCAACTTGGGTGTGGTCAAGGCATACTGTTAATATTTCTTTTTGGTAATATGAAGAACGCCACTAAAGTTAGATAAAAAAGAAATGGATCGATGGAGTTGTTTTGTATCTGAATGCCATAAGTTCAACGGTAAAAAACAAAATTTCTCCCGCTTTAAACTGGAATAAATTTAAAAAAAAAAAAAATTATATCAGAAAGTGAATTTAATAAAGCAGGAAGTAGAAAGCACTTTCACTATTTATTATCCATATAGCATCCATATATCTTGCCCTGCAGAGCATCCACAATAAAATTAGGTGGAGGGAAATGGAAAAAAAATACTATACACACAAGAGCACATGAGATTTAACTGCAGGAGTCAAGCCTAGGTTTTC
The DNA here is from genome assembly GCA_023313115.1 of Rhysida immarginata. Taxonomy (NCBI): domain Eukaryota; kingdom Metazoa; phylum Arthropoda; class Chilopoda; order Scolopendromorpha; family Scolopendridae; genus Rhysida; species Rhysida immarginata. The sequence continues at coordinate 15,875 of JAHWFO010004704.1, read as the reverse complement.
TTGAACCAGATCTTGAATTAATTTTTTTTATATACATAATGGTCTATTAAATATTTGTAAGCATTGAGACGTTCCTGTTTTATTTCTGTAAGCCAATAGATTTTAATTTTAGGTAACCGATATAAACATCAACTCTATCCTGTTTCATATTGAAAATATCACGTGCAGATCCTCCATCGTGAAAACTTGAGCCGTGTGAGCTGAGTTAGCGAGGAGCTGACCCCAACAGTGCATTACAAATTTTGACATCAGAATGAGTACCCATATTTCGCATGCGCATTAAAATCAAGTCGAAATCATCAATTACATATATATCAAATTTGTTGGAAATCGGAGATTGGCATTTCAAGATTGTATCTTGTCAAGTTCATGATCTGGACCTAAGTAAGATTTGAAACATCAGATGGAAATTTCATAAGCACTTTGAATTTTATTTTTGACTTATAATTTTCGGCCCAAAAATTTGCCCTTGATTTATATTTATATATAGTAAATAGATAAACGTTGCCTTATCCAATGAATCATGCTTTGTATCGATGTTGGTATTTGAGTGATTCCAATGACCAAGAGTTTGTCTTAAGTCCACGGCTTGCAGCCTCTAGATCATAAACCCATTGAGATTAGGGGATTAATTTGAATGGGCTGCTTGATGCAGAAGTAGTTGTAGTATACTGGAGATATGGAAAGATATTTCTCTATTAAGGATCAAAATCTAGTGGAGTCCAAGCTCAGTTGTATAAAACTGCCATAGTAACTACTGAGGTCAATCAGCCATATATAAAGTGGCTATTCATTATAAATTCATCAATAAATGCTATGCTGAGTTTTGGTTTAGCTGTAATTTCATTTTACATTCTGAAATTGTTGTCTTTTAATTTTAGATCTGTCAATAAGCTGCAAAAGATTGAAGAATTGGTGATAGATAATGGAATCGTCCAACTTCAAAAATACATAGTAAAGGATACTTTTACAAAGGAACAAGACACAGGATAAAATCAATTGTGGATTATTTATTTCTCTCTGATTTCAAGTTTTGAAGCATATTCTATGTGAAGAATTCACTGCAAACCTCTGACTTAAAACTGAAGTATCTTAAATTAAGAAAATGAATTTATAAATAAATTGTTTGGAGGCTGAATGTGAATTATGAACATGAAGCAAACATAAATAATATTTTATTGATAATTGTAAATCAATTTATATAATGTAAAGGATTGTATTTGTAAAAACTAGATTGAAATATTTCTAACTGTATTTCTTCTTTGATAATTTCTTATGTTTGAGTTTCCTAATGAGAAATGTTTTTAAATTTTTTATAGATAATAAAATATATAAGCATTTTTCTCCTCTTGTCCATATATAGGGAGTTTCAAAAATAACAGGGATTACAACTAAAAAAAATTTATTACATCAGGGTCCCATCTGAAACCTGAATATCCATGAACAGTAATTTTGAAGGTACTTTGTTCCATAAGAACAGTTTTTTCAATGGCGATTGCTGCACCATAGATTTCACTCCCTTCAGTATCTTCATGAGTGGAAGGTAATCGACTCAGAAGAAAGTTTTCTGTATGGTAATGAGCTTTTTCCACACGTTTTTTTTTATGAGCATTCATTTGCATAGTCCATCTGGAGTCTAATTAGCCCATGTTACCTGCTATGCTCTTCCATTCGACCATTCTTTCAGCAAAATGTCCAAATAGGATCTAGTCATTTATCAAAAAAAAGAGTCCCTTTCCAGTTAGTTGGTGAAGGGGAGCATGTGCCTCCATGGCAATTGCTTCTGATAGGCAAAAAACTTCCAGCACAGCAGTTCTCTAGCATATACACTCACTCACCAAAAATCATGGCACACCCCTTCAATCAGGTTCTTTGTCCGTAGTGAGACAGATCCTGCTGCTTCCATTCTCGGAATGCAGGTGCACAGGACTCTTTGATATCACACAATCATTGTAAGCAAAACTAGCTGCAGAAATGGCAGCACAATCAGATGATTGTTGGTGCCAGACGGATGGGTGCCTCAATATCAGATGTAGCCAACACCCTGCAATTTTCCCAGACAACCGTTGCAAGAGTCTATCGAGAATACATCCAATGGGGAGTTGCAACCCATATCGGACAACGGACGGACCGCCCACTCGTCATTGATGCCAGAGGTATTTGCTGCAACTGCTGACCAAAGGACGACAGCGGGCCAAATCATCATGCGGTACAATCAGTGATGTCCCACAAGTGTGTCCATGATGACAATTCGGCGAACCTGGGCAGCTGCAGGCTTTGGGAGCAGGAGGCTACGACAGGTGCCGCTCTTGATAGCTGCACATTGTCGGCAACACCTAACCTGGGCCAACCAACATCGACATTGGACCGCTGAAGAATGGCGAAGGGTTGCTTGGTCCAACGAGTCACTGTTTCGGTGTATCGGGCCGATGGTCATGTCCGTGTCTGGCACAGACCACACAAAGCCCCCCATGGACCCCTCTTGTCAGGTGGGGACCACTCAGGCAGGTGAAGGCTCCATACTGATCTAGGGTGTTTTCTTGTGGCATGCAATGGGTCCATTGGTGCATCTGACATCCACTCTGCGTACTTCCTACGTTGATCTGCTTGGGGACCACCTGCACCCCTTCATGAACTTTTTCCCCGTGGGCGACACCATTTTCCAACAAGATAATGCTAGGCCCTTGTGAAACGGCAGTGGCTGGAGGAACATGCTACAGACTTCACGATAATGATTTGGCCTCCACATTCCCCAGATTGCAATTCCATTGAACGTTTGTGGGACGTCATCGAATGATCTGTCAGGTCATCACCAACACAACTGGTAAATGCAGCATCATTATGGAGTGCAGTGGAAGCGGGATGGCTTGCAGTGCCTGTGGCGTGTTCCAGGGACTGGTAGACTTTTCCACGACAGGTCGCTGTCGTTACCTGGGCCAGAGGGGGCCCAAGACGTTATTAGGCAGGTGTCCCATGACTTTTGGTGAGTATATAACTGGAAGGTTTTTTTTTTTTTTTTTTTTTAACTAAAAACCAATTCGAAACATCAGAAGTAGCATTTGGAGAAAAAATTGCAAATGCAAGAATTATCGTGGAGAGAGCAAAAATATCCATGTGGCATATAAAAGTATGATGTGGGCATCGTACTGAGCTCGAAATCATTGACTGTAGATGTGTTCCATTCCAGTCCTTCATGAAATTTCAGTTAAGTTTTTACAAAAATTTGGGGGATGAACATTTTACAGTGTTTTTTTGTAAATGTAAATTGTGTGTAATTAATACCTTACTTTATTTTTTAATATTTTGTGTTAGGTCCAAATTATTTTTTCTGATTTTCTTTCTTTATAAATTAGGAAAAGAAATCACCCAATTTTGTATTTTATAAATAGGTTATTTTACTTTAATTTTATACCTGTTTGCAAAGGTTTAACCTAAATATTAGAAAAAAGCAATTTTAAATATTTGATCTAAATTGTTTTCAGTGATAAGGGGATCACTGGATCTAAAATGTGGAAATTATTTGCTCTCCACAATAATTCTTGCATTTGAAATTTTTTTCTGTAATTGCTATTACTGATGGTTTGAATTATTATTTTTTTTTTTTCCAAATGGGATCTCTTGTGTGGTGTCAGTAGTGGGTTTTCAGAAAAATCAACTACCTGCCATCAGTCATCAGGAGAAAGGTGATGGTTCACCTGAATTAGTTTCTCCATTTGAAAGAGAAAGGCTAAATCTGCAAAGTGGCCATATAATCTACTATATACCTGCCTTGCCATTGAATTGTCTCTGCAAGATCATCAGAATCTATTTGAGTAGTATATCAGCCACTAAGAGAAAGGATACTGCCACTTCACATTTGATCTAGTTAAATGGTCAATTTTTATAACTATAGGCCTGTCAGGAAAGAAAAAGGATACTGGTGTATGCATACTAGAAGTGTTTATCAATGGTCGATATTTGCTTTATTCAGACTCTAAAATATGATTGCTTCCATCTCTCCTGTAAGCCTGTTTGTTCAAGGAAAACTATGAAAAGTCAAGTTAGAACCAGAATTTATAACACTGGTCAACAAAATTTTTTTGGGGATTGTCAAGGGTATTTCAACAATTTCAGGGTAATGTTTGTGTGCAGAAACCAAAAAATGACATTGGTTTTGTTCAATTGGCTCTAGTTTTTGAAAATCTGACATTCAAAAAACGTGCTCTTAGGGGTTCAAAATATTTCCCCCAAGGAGGTGACAACCATCTATATCTGTGTTTCTTGTTTTTGTTTATTTAGTACGGTACATGCATTGTACTATTAAATCGTTGTTCTGAAGTCATTTTTATTGATTTTGCAGGAAACCTGTTATTCTCGTCGAAAGAATAGTCAAACAAGCTTGCATAATCCTGTTACATATGTGGGGAGTATATCCACAAAAGTTGAGAACTAACATCACAGCCTTAGTCAAAAAAAGCATATTTAGCCTATTTTGATGTGAAACTTGAGGACCAAGACAACAAGCTTTGGGCTCCACATAAGGTGTGCAGTTTTTCCAATAACTCATAAACTACAGCCCATACAGGAAACCTGGTGTCATTTTTGAAATCTGCAACCCAAACTTAAATATGCAAAGTCATAAAACTGTTGGCAATGAAACTTGTGTTGACTAGTATAATGTTTTACCTATTTAAAGGATATCGTAATGATACTCAGATTGTCCAGCTGTTCTTATCATTGTGTCATATTTAACCTTTCGATTAATCGAGTGCCAGATTTTTCAGTTTTGTTTCAGCTGCAATTTGACTACGGGAATGCCAGGATAAGTAAAACCCCAAAAATTGTTGAGCGGATTTATTTTATTTAATGCATGCATCAGTTTCCTTTTTCTTTCATGTCGGGCACTATAGATCGATTTGGTTTAGCTAATTATCAAAAAATGAGCAAATACTGTGGAATTGAATAAATAAAAACTTTAAACCTCTAGTAATACAAGCAGGAATGAGGAAATACTGGCTACATATTTTGGGTACAAAGTAAGATGGGTACAGTCAACCATTGACAACACGAGCCCTGAAGCGACGAGTCTATTGATGAAAGTAGGTGAGCAGAGTGGGAGGGATGTTGGACGTTCTTCATTTACGTGAACTGAGCCACAAAGAAACAATTCCTCTCTCTCTCTCTCCCTTCCCACCCATTTTCATCAATGGACTGGCTGCTTCAGGGGTCTTGTCAAGGATTGACTACCTAGTACCCAAAATATATATTTAGCATTTCCTTTTTCCTCCTTGTGGATTAAAGATTTTCACTTTTTGTTTACTTAATTATGCCTGTGATTAATAAAAATATGATTTTTGATTGGACTTACCGTAAAATCTTGAATACACGCCGGTCCTAAATAAAAGCCGGGTGGGGTGTAAAAGGTAGATTAAACGCCAGGTCATCTTTCAAATCTGATTTATTGCAGGGTAACTAGCGACCGGGAAAGTTGGAATTTTACAAAATCAGCAAAAAAAATGTGAAATTGGAAGGAAAAATTGGTCAGGAAAAATTACATGATCAAACGGGAAAAGTCAGGGAATTTTATGCAATCGTTTTGGGACACACTGTTATTGGGAATAGCCCTTAACGCCGGGTCTCGATTAATCGCCGGGAGGGGGAGGGGGGTCCGGACCATTGAAACAAATAGACGCCTGGGCGTGTATTCAAGATTTTATGATAATTTTTTTCATTGGAATTTTTAAAATGGGTTAATTATTCATTAATTGGATCTTATACTACATTCAAGGGACTAAAGGGTAGAAATCTTTATTTTGCTGTTATTGCATTTGTAGACTGAACTGTTATTATTTAACCACTGAACCGTTTAAGATTGCAGTACTTTTCTGCCAATGGTAATAAATCACACCACCCAAATTCCACTGCACACAAAGGAATGTTATTAATGAATGATGAATTTGGTTTTTTGAATTTGTTAGGTATTTATTGATACATTTGCTTCAGGGAAGTGTGTGTTTTTTTTCTGGCACCAGATAGCATGAGGGGAACCTTAGCAACCAGAGTCTGTGGCTATACAGGGTGCTTTGTTTGCTATACATGTATAACAAAATTAAAAGAATAATGATCTAGAAATATTCCATTCTTTCAAATTTTTGACACATCGGTGTCAAATGCATATATTTAATACATATCAGGTCGTTGCCTATGAAATGTCAGATTTCGAGATGGGTTCCGCGCTTCAGCACGGTTTCAATGTTTAGTAGCAAGATCCCATAAAGTGGTACATTCCCAGAGATAAAGTTATCAGCGATCAGCTGCCTGAAATTTGCATGTCTGCGATGATATTTAATAGCATTTGCACCCAAGCGAAGATAGTCATGACTTCATACGAATTACATGTGATAATGCATTACGAGTTCAGGTTGAATCACACTGCATCCAACGCCTCTCGAAACATCAATAAGGTATTCGGTGTAGGTACCATAAACGAACGTACTCTCCAACATCGGTTCCAAAAATTCCGGGCGGGAGTGACAGACCTGGCGAATGAGCCACATGGCAGACCGCCCAACATAATGAATGACTGATCTGAAGCGATCTGTGGAAGAGGACCAGTCAAAAACTGTTCGGGACCTTGCAGTGGATCATGTTGTATCAGCATCGACACTAATTCCTCTCTTTCCAGAGGGTAATTAAGTACTAAGTTACTATTTGAAGACCACTCTTCTTTAATTTCAAGTCCTAAAATATCAAATAATTGAGAAAAATGTTTACCGAAGTTTTCAGCAATGCCACTTTCACTAAATGTCTCGGTGTCTTCATCGATACTCATACTAATTTTGGAATAGGTAGATTTGGCATTTCTATAAAACTTCCAAAGTTTTTATATATATATAGATGTATATATTTAGACTTTTTGATGTTCAAGTTGGCCATTTTCAGGGGTTGAAATAAAAAAATCAGACTCGCGTAAATGCTAACGTGGGAAAACAGAGTTTTACATCGAATTCGCCACGTTTTTCCGTGAGAGGCAACACGAATGAAGAAATGGAAACGTCACTCACGTCGTGCACGTAGCTCCATGAACTCTACGAGTCAACGTGAAGTTTTACGCGGAAATGATGTTCTTGCAACGTCATTCACGTACAACACGAGGCCTACGAGATAACAAGGCCTGGAAGCGAAAAGGTCACCTGACCAACTGGGTGCTAGCATACAAAGGTCCTTGTCATCTCACAGGCCTCCCGTACAAAAACATCACGGGCGTTTCATGTTAGCGTATCATTTAAACTCTCTAGTATTTCAATAATCTAAAAAGTTATTTATGATAATAAATGTTAATAATAATAATACATTTATTGCCCATAAAGATGGAATACAATAAAATTCAAAGGATAAAAATCCTAAAAAGTATTCTCAACAAATATAATATTTTTAAGACGAAAATTAAAATGTTCTACAATATTTAAAATTTTATTTATGATAAATGTTGAAATAGAACATTTATTATTAAAATATTTCAATAAAATTAAAAAGTTTATACAAATTACACATCACTCATCCATATTACAAAATAATATGAACAGTTAAATTAAAGAAACATGGCTTGCTTTATGCATTTATTTTTTTTAATGTTCTGTATTTACATTTAAATACAGAGTATTTTTAATTATTTTAAGGCCTTACAGAACTAATTTAACTAACTGAAGTATCATTGTTAATGCAGAGCCTAAAACAATAGAAGAAAGCACTGATCATTGTTGTAGGCTGTGGTTTATAAAACAGAAAGCACTGATCACGAGGCACGTTACGTGAAACTTAACAACACTACGGGCAGTGAAGGTGAAATTCGTCATCGATGACGTTGCACACATATGTTGCGTTTCACGTTAACGTGTCACTTAAACTCTCTATTTGTATTTCTCCACATCGGGTGACGGTCATTTATCAATTGTTTTTATTTTTATTTCTTTAATTAAAATGGAGTTCACATTTTTAATTAATTTAAACATAATACTCTTTACTTAAATATTCCCTCAATAACCTTTCTTTTAAATTTTCCTGTTTTCGTTCTCTGGTCTCAATAACCTTTCTTTTAATTTGTCCATAACTTCATTAGCATTTAATTTTTCTATATTTTTTACCAAATCATTTTCTAGGATTGGATTTTTCTGGTAACTTAAATGAGTTCTGTATTTTCTTGTTGTTATTACGTCTTCATTCCAGTATTCTTCATCTTTCTTTATATAGTGTCGTGAAGGTGGCTTCAAAGCTTCTAAATCCTGCTATCGTTTTGCAATAGTAAAAACATCTTTCATTGGGTCCCATTTATTAGATCCCTGATGAAAAATGTCTTAATTTATCATTCTTTTTCTCCAGTGCTGAAAATATTATCAATAAGTAAAAAAAAAAAAAATTGAATAAAAAATTAAAATATTTTAAACAATTATAAAAGTTCAACAAAATGTTGAAAAGTATTCTCATTTCAGTTTATTATTTCATGCAAACACTTTACTTAATTAAATTAATGGATATAATTACCTTGGTTCGAAAACTTTCCTAAGTTGCCATACCTTTGCATCATCTGAAGAAGATGTGCAACCATGGCATGCATGTATGGGGTTACACAATCGCATGTCTATACAAATTACATGTCTTCAGCTCCGATTTCTAAAATTTTTTCGATGAAAACGCTCGACAATTTTTTCAGCTTTTGGAAACTGGAACCTTCTGTAATTTCCCAGTAAATTGTTTGAAACATCTGTAATAAATGAAATAAAAATTTTATCAATAGAAATTATTGTAGATTTATTGAATAGATATTTAAATTATTGATAACGTGAATACTGCTTGACCATTGCATAATAAATACCGTAATTTACGGTAATAACGCCGCGGCACATCTATTAAAAAAGTTATAAAAAATGCCTGTGTGGCTTAACTATCCTTGCGGCGTAACTACCGTTTTTTTTCCTAACAGCATGACAACAACGATTTCAGAAAACTGATACTGCTTCGATGTGATACAGTTGCATTCAGTCCTGATGAAAATAAAACGAAATTAGCGCATAATACACATTACAGTACCTTAATTTTCCTGTATATACAATGTACAGTTCATTATTTATTACATTTATTCACTTTTCATTTGAATTTCTCATTGCCACTTTATCACATTCGTTATTTTTTTTTTTTTTGCGACGGGAAATTCAAATAAAAAGTCGCATAATGAACTTCAAATGAAATTAGCGTATAATATACATCACAGAACTTTAATTACCCTGTATTTACAATATATAGTTCATTATATATTACAATATTTCACTTTTCATCTGAATTTCACGTCGCCCAAAAAATACGAATGTAACTTTTCAAATATGAAGGCCAAAAACATTGTTTCAATGTGATAAAGTGGCATTCTGTTCATATTGAGTAGGAATTATATTCGTATTTTTTTTTGAATATAACATATAATGAACTATACATTGTACATTCAGGGTAATTAAAGTTCTGTGATGTATATTATTATACGCTGATTTCGTTTGAAGTTCATTATACGATTTTTTATTTGAATTTCCCGTCGCCAAAAAAAATACGAATGTAACTTCTCAACATTTGAATTGCTTTGAAGTTAATTCTCTGTTCTGATGAACTTCAAACGAAATTAGCATATAATGTGCATCACAGAACTTTAATTACCCCGTATTTACAATGTATAGTTCATTATATATTACCAAGAACAGATGATAAGCGTACCTTCATCTGTTTTTGATATTACATTATTTCACTTTTCATTTGAATTTCCCGTCGCCAAAAAAAAAAAATAAGGATTTAACGCAATTTTTAGGGAGGGGGGGGGGGGCTGGACAAAAACTCCAACTCCCATCTGAGAAAATTCTCCTTCTGGATTGTTTACATCCATAATGCTTATTTTTTTTTACTTATTATACACACATTGGCCAATGAATTAGAAACCCCTGATGAATTACTGTACTGATATGTAAAGCAAGGTCACAGGTCAGAAACGATTGTGATATGCAATCATGTGAGGTACATGCTCATTCCAAGCTGCAGGTACAGGGTAGGAACAAGCTGCAGCTGCTCAAGTTGAGCAAAATGGGGAAAACAACAGACCTGTCTGAGTTCCAAAAAGGAGTTCTTGTGGGAGCCCGTGTAGCTGGAGCTAGGATTTCCAGGACAGTACAACTTACCGGTATCTCAAAAGGTCAGGTCTCCAAGGTGTTCAATGCGTGGAAACGGAATCCACAAGAGTTGTCGAAACAGCAGAATTGTGGATTAAAAGCAATCAACACAGACAGGGACAGACGTCGTCTGAGACGACTTGTGCGGCAAAACCGCAAATCTACTGTGGAGCAACTGACGGCAGACTTCAATGAAGGATCATGCAACCAATCTCCTCCAGAACAATGCACCGAGAGTTCAAGCAAATAGGGATGGGAAGTCGCATGCCAGTGAGGAAGCCCCTTGTGTCAGCAACAAATGGAAAGTTCACCTGCAGTGGTGTAAAGAACGGTGTGACTGGACAGTAGACGACTGGAAAAAGGTGATGTGGTCAGACAAGCCACGTTACACATTTTTTTGCACCTATGGCCAGCAGAGAATTTGGCGGCAGTCCCATGAAGCGATGGACCCCTCATGTGTTGTGAACACAGTTCAAGCTGCAGGAGGGGGTGTCATGGTATGGGCCATGATTTGTTGGTATGGCAAGGGTCCCCTGATATTCCTTGACAGTCGGGTGAAAGCCAAAGACTACCTGAGCATTGTTGAAGATCAAGTCCATCCTGCAATGGTGCATTTGTACCAAATGGTGACGGGTTCTTCATGGACGACAATGCTACTGTCCATCAAGCAAGAATTGTTCAGGAGTGGTTTTCTGAACATGATACTGAGTTGCAACATCTGCCGTGGCCAAAGCAAAGTCCGGATTTGAATCCGATCGAGAATGTTTGGGACATGTTGGAAAGTGGCATTCGTCGAAGGCATCCGCTTCCGTCTACTCTGCAGGACCTGAAGGTCTCTCTGACGAATGCATGGTCTGCGATTACCTTACCTGCATTGCAACACCTTGTAGAGTCCATGCCAAACCGCGTATGTTCTGTAATTACAGCCAAAGGAGAGTCAATACCATATTGAACGAAGGTTTCTGATTCCTTGGCCGGTGTGGGTATGTGGTGTTCGATATAAGAAAAGCATTGATTTAAAAACAACATAAAAAAATTAATTCAATATCCAAAGAGTGAATTTGTTCATCCACAAGTTGGAGAAGGTTTTGTCCCGATGAAATTACAGTACCAGTGTAATATACATTAATTATTTTACATATACAGTACCAGTTCATTATTCAATAAATTAATTCACTTTTTATTTGAATTTCTCGTCGCCAACATCTAAATACAAAAATAACTCCTCCCAAAGATCGCTACTTCAAATGCTGTCCTGATGAAATTCACAACGAAATTACCGTGTGTTATAGATTAATTATACAGCATATACAGTGTACAGTTCATCAATAAATTAATTCACTTTTCATTTGAATTTTCCCGTTGCCAAAAAAAAAAATACGAATATAACTCCTCCTCAATATGAACAGAATGCCACTTTATCACATCGAAACAATGTTGTTGGCCTTCATATTTGAGAAGTTAAATTCGTATTTTATTGGCGACGGGAAATTCAAATGAAAAGTGAATAAATGTAATAAATAATGAACTGTACATTGTATATACAGGAAAATTAAGGTACTGTATTGTATATTATGCGCTTATTTCGTTTGATTTTCATCAGGATGGAATGCAACTGCATCACATAGAAGCAGTATCAGTTTTCTGAAATCGTTGTCATGATTGTACATCACAGAGCTGCTTGTTAACCATACAAAACTATTGCTGACGATAATGATGAAAATAAATAAAATGAAGAAGAATATTTGACTTTGCTTTTCATTCAGAGTTTGAAGGTTTCTCTTAAATTAAGCCAATTCGTTTTACTTGTCTATCATAAAGGGGGAGGGGGTGCGGCTTAACTATCACTGCAGCGTAACTACAGTTCGTTTTTTTTTAAATAATATGTTTTTATCAACGCGGCTTATCCAACGCTGCAGCGTTATTACCGTAAATTATGGTAATTTAAAAAGTTATGTATAACATACATTCTAAATTTGCAAAGGGAGTACTTAAATATTTTTCACAGTTCATTGTGTAACAACTCTTACCTTCCAAAGATCTCTGGTTTTTCCAGCTCTTTGTGGATGCAAAAACTTCTGAAAATGAATGGGAAGCTTTTCCAATAAAATGTTTCTCTCATTTCCTAAAACAAAATATTAATTTAAAATTTTTGGAGTATGTAAATTAATTGAGAATTTTTTAGTAAATGATGTTTTATTCATACCTCTGAGAGTGGTACATTCTATTTTATTCCCTTCCAATTCATAAAATTTAAAATGCAAACCACATGCATTTACTGAATCAACTAAACTGTTTATATATTTTGGCTTTCATTTTTAACGGAATTTATCTGATCCAATTGTTGGCATTCTTTTACAATGTTTTCCAATAGTCGATCTGTAAAAAAACATAGGAGCATGAAAATTTATTTAGACTTTTTTCCATATCTTTGATTTTTGTTTGATTTTTATTCTTTACATTACATCTAACTAATCGTCTGTCTTATAAAAGATGCACAGTAAGACTTTTAGTTTTAATATATCAATTTGCCTTCTAAGTATAACAGCAATACATGTATGTAGAAATTTAAACTTACCGGTAATTACATGTTAATAAGCTTATGATTTTTTTACTCCAATCCCACCATATAATGATATTTTTCATTAAACCTAATCTAACCTAACCTAATCTCTAAAGAGAGAAAAGCCATTGTTAATGTCATTCACTCACTGTTAGCTTCTCTAAGAAATCATGTATAAACGGTTTACCCGATAAGCTATAGAGTTTATCACATGATAAGCACTTTAATTTGTAAACTTCACAACATTCGTATTACTCTAATTTAGTTTACTATTTTTATGAATGAAATACCTGTATATGGGCTTAACCAGCAAAGTTGATAAAATTAAAAAAAAAAAATATTTTTTACATACATCTATGTTTTACATGCTATTGGAATTTTCATTTATTTCTGTAACTGTACATAACATGTGGATTTTATAACACATTTATTTATATTTTAAGATTATATATTTAAATTTCTTAACTGTAATGATAATTTTTTCAGAAAATACATATCTGATCAACGTTCATATAATATTCACAAATCTAATAAAATAAAAATCAGGCAAGATTTAGAAAATTTACTAACCTGTCACTCGCAGTTTTAAATGCAAAGGATCTATAATAATATTGTCGGGTTCCAACTTAAATAACGGTAAATTAATTATGCCATTTTTTTTGTTCTTTATAACCTTCAACAGTGTTTTTCAATTTTTTTGATAGATCTTCTTTTGTACATTCCTCTACTTGATTTTAGTTCCATCTAAATATATAAAGCAACTGAACATTATTTCCACATCGCTAGGAATATAATTATAATATTTTTATGTATTATATTTAAAATTAAAAAACAAATAATATGCTCTACCTTAAATCTTTATGCTGTTTGCAATGAATACATGGATAGTTTGAAGATGTTCCTTTTAATCCCATAATTAGATTATTGAACTGGAAAAAAATATAATAGTTTTTAAATTTCTGTTTTAATAATGATCATTTCAAAAATGTTTATCTTATAATTAAATTAGTTTTCAATTTAAAAATAGGTAAAATTATTCAATACACATGTATAAATGATTATATGCTATTAATTATCTATATCATAAAATGCATATTTCTTATTTATTTTTATTATGGTAATATAGAAGAAATATTCTTTTCTAATGTTTTGAAATTTTTAAGTACGATAAAAATTTAGAATTTTATTTTAAGTATTAGGATTTGATTTAAAAGTATTTTGAGCATTTAGTACTTTAACTTTAATTCAGTATTATGAAAAAAAAATGTCCGTCTGTACGTATGTGACCAATTTTGTGCATTGGTCAGATTTAGTTAATCCAATCAGATTTATTAAAATATTATGGTCCCTACACTATTTTTGATGATGTAATTACAGTATATACTTGTAATAATTTATTATCTAACAGAATATTTTCAAATAGCTATTATTCTAGAAACAAATCAAATGTATAATTTAATGTTACAGTGTACCTTCATATCGCTGCCTAAAACAACTTGTACTGATTCTTCTACAGTATCGATTTTAATAAACTTATTTTTAATTATTTTATTCACATCTTCAATAACACTGCCAAAGCCAACATTAATATTTTCATAAGTTTCGGATCCTTTGATAACAGCAATTGTGGTGTATGCTGTAATCTAGTTTAATATAGTGATAAAAAATAGAAAGAATGTCAAAACCTTGATTTAAAAATTCAGGGCAGAAAGGACATTAGTTATTACGTTTTTACTTAAAGGTGCATTCAAATTTTGCATTTTGAGATAATTATACATTATGAAACTGTGCAAAAATATATAATGTTATAATACTTGAAAATATTTTTATTATTTCTTACTTTTCTAAGATTGTAAGTTACCACGCTCATCAATTAAAACATAATGCAAAGCTATGTATATGTTTTCCCAGATGAAGTGGCTTTATACCCATCTCCTTTAATTTTAATCATTCCAATGGTTTCTATATCAAGCTTCTCTTTAAAAATCTGTTACATTAAAAATAAGGCTTATTTATTAACTAAACATTAGATATTAATAGTTGATTACGTATTCAGTATGATATTAATATTAGCAAGATTAGCTTACCTTGTTTTTGATTTCTTTTTCTAGTTCTGATATAAAAGATAACTAGCATCCAGGAAGAGATCCGGAAGTTGCAATAATTAACAAGTCAGAATCTAAATCCTCTCTACATTGTTTTAAAATGTTCCAGTGAGGCATTCCAGAATCTAATTTGCATAATTCTTTCTAAGCACATTTGCTTATTCTATAATTTTCAACAATGTAGAGAGCTCTCTTCACCTGGACTTGCTGTTGATTTGTCAAGTCGTTAAATCTTTTTCTTCTAAAATTTTGAGTTGATGATGAAGCAGCGTTCAGGGTTACTTGGTATACTTGGCCATCATCCTCCATCGATAAATTAGATGGAGTCGGACCAAAGCTCTCTAAAAATCACAATGCATTAGTAGCTCATTCTTGCACTTGAAATAATCCATTTTTTTCCCTTTATTGTCAAAATTATACTCCTCTGCCTGACATTGCAATCCTAGATTATCTTTACTACATAGGAATCGTTTAACTTGGTACGAAGTTCGATGTTAGATTCTTCTAAGTCTCAAATATTTTTATTTAACTGAAATACAGATGCTTGTAATGATTCCGTCATATTCAATAATTGTTCAGCTTGAAGAGACTTTGTTGGGCTTACACAGTCATTTCTAGTGACTGTAAAGGTTTTTTCTTTCCCAGAGCCTTTCAGTTTCATATATTTTGATTTGCAATAACTAGCACTTGTCATAACACTTTTTAAATAATTTTCAATTAGAAAATTAGTAATAAACTTGTGTTCTAATTTAAAAATATTTCTGAAACTGATACATTTGGGTGAGCTTTACAAAAATTTAAAATATCAATCAATCTTTTATTTGTGATTGTAAACTCACCGTTCTCTTTAGCAGAGAAGAATTTAATATTTGCCACAGACTTATTATTTAAAAAGTCTGATATTTCTGTATCTTCAGACATCTGTATCCAAATTAGCAAGATGATGAAAGAAAGGGTTGATGTAGAGAAAGGGAAGCACTACAACTGCGTCCCAAAATAATGGAATATTCTTATTCTAACATCACT
>JAHWFO010004703.1:17002-29768 GCA_023313115.1 Rhysida immarginata | reverse complement strand
ACTGTGAGCTTCGTATACAAAATCTAAATCATTTTTGAGAATTTGTAGGCAGAGAGTTTAGGCTTCTGAGAAAGTTCAAAGAAAATTTAAGTGAAAATAAAAAGGATTCGCACGAGTCCAGGTCAGAATTTTCAGGGGTTATCAGGTGTCCTCCCCTTTTTTTGTATATTGACTATATCTGTGTTATCTAATGGTGGAAGCGTAAACACAGATAAAATTTATAAAGAATGGACTTCTATGAAGGACAGAAGAAAAAAAATTAAACAAAGTTAATTAGTTTCTTTTTATTTTTAAATAAACATGTGTTACACATTAAAACTTTTTATGATACAAATTTTTTTTTTATTTTTTTATTTTGCCCACAGTAACTTTGGACCCGCAGCTCTGAAAAAAAAGAGGGTACTATGGTTGCCACTGCAATAATCAACAATTTCCGAGTACAGCATGCCTCGTATCAAAGAAGAGCTTGAAGACGTCATGGAGATTTATTTCAACATGCTGGAGGAAAACTTCTATGAAGAGGATATTAAAAACCTTCCACCTGTATAAAAAATATCTTAGTGTAGAAAACAAACTTTGATTATATTGCTTTCTACACCTATTATTAAAATATTTTATTATTTATTTTGTTATATGTCTTTATTTTATCTCCACTTGTAATTAATGGTACTGCGGATGACAGTAGTAAAAAAGAATTTGTAAGATTTATAAATCCTTTCGCTTTTCTAATTAAACGATGGTTAGAGCAGTTTATTATGTAAGCTCTTCATAAAAAGCCATCTGTTCTTTCGATCCAACTCTCTATCTCGCTTTCTCTCTTGCTCCTTTCTCCCGAACCAGGAACATCCCCGATTCCACGTTCTGTGATTCCCAAAAGAATTTTTGTTATAATCTCCTTGAGATGCGGGGGAGGGGGTAGCATTACTAAATATTGTAAATGCTGAGGGAGCGTCCATAAGTTGACAAACACTGCTTTAAGCAATCTTCTTTTTTCATAAGTCTCAACATGAGATTTGTTTTTTCCTTTATATCATCTTGCCGATAAAACTTTTTTTTATTATTTTTAGAATGCTATTTAACTAATCATTTTTTTTCTTCGACTCCTTACTGCCGAGAAAGAAGTGTGGTTTCCGACCTAGCCAAAGCACAGCGGATCACAATGACAAATATTAGAGAAATCCTGGGAGTATGAAAATAATATCTATACTTGCTTCATGGACTTCAAAAAAGCGGATTGAAAAAGTACGTAAGTATTACACTTGTGAAAAAACTAACTGATATACCCGGCGTTGCTCGGGCTGCTTTTTGATGAAATTTTGCAATATCTGAATGTGAATATACAGAAAAAAGAACATATGAAAAAAGCTTGCGAACTAAAGCCAGGGGTGAAGAAACGTCAGATCGGAGTATGGTTTCATTTTCTTTCTATTTCTTTCTACTTTCGAAACTACATACATTATTCTTCACCGTTTTCTCTGGCACTGCGTCAATCTTACTCAGGTATACAGAACATTCCAACACGAGCGAAGTCGAGTAGAACTGCTGAAGGGCCGTAGTTGGAGAGGCCATCCATTGGGTGCATTTTCGTTTCTTGAATATGAATTCTTACTATATTAATTCTAAGCTTTTTTTCATGTGTTCATTTTTTTCTGTATTGGCTGTTCATTCACATTCAGATATTGCAAAATTTCATCAAAAAACAGCCCGAGCAACGCCGAGTAGCGTATCTTAACTAGCTCGTATATTTTTTTTGTACGAGTAGTAGCCATGCGTTGCAAAGCCGCTCAAACAAAGACAGTGTTTGTGTTATAACTCTGTTTATTGAAGTGCTTTTGGATAAACAATATTTTTGGTTTGTACATCTGGTGCGTACATGAATAAATCAGGTTTTTTGACGCGTGAGCCGGCCACGTACAACTGTCCATGAGAGAAGCATGGATTTTTCAAATTTAGTCCACACAGTTGCAGCGATTGTCCCTGTGCTTTGTTTATGGTCAATGAAAATGCGACTTTTTATATTTTTTTTAATAACCTGAAATTTTTTATTCTAAACAGTTTCATGCACTATGGTGCTATCAGATCAGATTGTAAAGGCAGTATTAAAATGATTGTAAAAAAATTCTTTATGTCATTAATCTATCCCTGTCTTTACTTTGATACATTAGATTCAATTCATTAATTTGATTCATAAGATTCTATTCACATAATAACAAATATCCAAAATGAAATAAGAATTAATTGCGAATTTTCGATTTTATGTAGGAATTCATTTCGTCACATTCAGTTCGACCCAGTATCATTTTGACAGAGTCAATATGATACATTCAGTATTTTTAGTAAAGTCATTTGTTTCGCCTCAGATTCGATTTCTGTTTCAGTGGTCTGGATAGATTCAGCTCTAGAATCCAGCCAAGCAGAGTTTTTTTGCTGGACCCCAAAAAGAAGATTGTCTCGTTTTGAATATGTCGTCATTGGTTGGCGAAAAAAATGTCCACTTTTTAAGATGAGTTTTAAACGCAATGGGCGAATTTTTCGTTTCCATTACGTATTGACCAAAAACATTGCAGACAGTTTCCAGTAACCCGAATATGAAAGTAACCATTATCCTCAGTGGCCTTCCTCTTGCGTTGAAAAGCAAACATAAACCAAAAAGATGTAACTGAAATGGAAGAAAGTATCTGCAAGATGTTCGACACGAAATTCATAGTGAAACCGTGTTCAAAGTCTTGCGAATAAAAAAAAAATGAAAAGTTCACGAATAGAAAAAAATCTATCACACCATGGCCTGCGTATAAAAAGAACTAAAAAAAAATTTTCCACATGTGTAGACTTGTGATTTGTATCTCCAACACTCGCTTCCGACCATGTCGTCATTTGAAGGCGAGGCTTCCCAATTTGTATCAAGGATGGCGGCAGGAGTCAGGGACTATCATGGGCGCTGACACCAGAAATTAGAATTTTGTCGAAAAAAAAAGAAATTTTTTTTAAGAAATTTCAGGTAGATACAGACCTTCCTTTTGCCTTGAAGACCTAGTGTGCAAATTTTCAACGCAATTGGATGAATGGTATATGAAAGCATACGGTACAAGCAAACAAATAAACAAACAAACATTCATTTTATATATAAAGATTATGACAAAAGCCTTAATGGTTGTAACAGTTAACCAATGTGTAAGTAAACTAAAATAAATAAATTAATATTAAAAGTAATTACTTATTCTTCCGTATTTCTGTACTGAGGGGGTATTTCATTTCATTTCAGTTTCTGTATTTACATTTTGATAGCAAATAAATACAACGTTTTATTGTAAAAAGAATATTAGTTATAAATTTCAAGGTGCCGAAAAGACCTGGAGGCCTGTCTAGGGCATCCTTCATTCTTTGAAATTAATATATATATAAACGGCATAAATTAATATTAATGAATATTAAAGTAAACATATGAAGAGCAACTACAATAATAATAATAATAATAATAATAATAATAATAATAATAATAACATTATTATTTGCACAGACAGATTATTTGCACAGACATAACCAGGTAGCCAACATCATACATCAACATCTAGCTAAGATACACAAGCTAAGGGACATTCACACTCCTTACTATAAATATATCCCCAACACTGTCTTAGAGAACACCACACATAAACTATATTTTGACAGAGCTATAATCACTGACAAAACTATCCCTCATAACAGACCAGACATTACACTAGTAGATAAGCAAAACAAAGTGACTTACATAATTGATATCTCCACCCCCAATACACACAATTTACAAAAGACATACACTGACAAAATCACTAAATATACGGATCTTGCACACGAAATAAAAAGCCTTTGGGGAGTTAACAGAGTACACATTGTTCCTATCATTCTTTCCGCCACTGGGGTTATTCCACACTCGCTACACAAAAGCCTGTCAACACTAAATTTAAACCCACACTTATACAAAACCTTACAGAAAGCCACAATTCTAAACACATGTCACATAGTAAGGAAATTCCTACACTCAAACATCAATACTCCCACGAGTGGATAACTTTCCCTCCCTCGCATTTGAGTCCCTTGGGCTTTGGCCCTCTTTTGGGTCCGCCTCTGGGATTGGCTTCCGGACTTGATCCGAGTTTGGTTTCCCCAAACAATGACAATAATAATAAAACAGTGAAAATCAATTGAAATTTTAATATATATTAATTAAAGTAGGTGAGATTAAGCCCGGACTAATGGAATGTTTCAAGAATGTTTAAAAAATTGAAGGGAAGGTGCATCGTGAAGTTTTTTTAGTTAATGACGTACAGATTATTCCAGAAATTGATATTTCAAGGTCAAGTAGGCACAATTTCATCAAGATCGGAATAAAACTATAGATTTGTATAAGAGACAAATAAAAATACATAAATATATACACACATACATGCTGTAACGTGCTAGTAATTGACACCGCAATTACCCACACGTTCAGCCCAATCGCAGGAGAAAACCTTACATAAAAGCTCCCCTCCCTTATTCTTTATTGAACAGCCAGAGTAAATTCCAAAAACTCTAAAACTATACGACTCGTAATTAAGAAAAATGGTTCTTTCAGAATACTCAAACAAATAAGTGTAACGCGTAAAATGTAACCTTTGATCCCAAAAATAAAATCGTAAATAAAAAAAAACCCACTTAAAGTATCGGAGTACGATCCTTTAAGCAAGAAAAAAAACAAACAAAACTCTTACAATAATTAACTCCCCACCGAGTTCCCTCTTGAACTTAAACCAAAAAAAAAACAAAAAAAAAAACAAAACAAAAACAACCAGGCTCCAAATAAATAATTTTCTTTATTACATCTTTTGTTTTTGATAAATAAAGAAAGCTATGCTTAATGGAAACCAAAAGTCCCGAAAGATGGAACAAAAAAACCAAAAAATAATTGATCTAGGGAAACAGAAGGTCTAATGAAGTCCCGAAGATCTTGGCTGCCACAGAGAAAATTGTCACCGGACAAGGCTCGCTTAGAACTAGCTGCAGGCTGAATGAAGTCCAAGAAACATGGGGCTGTCGACGGCTTTACCAGCAATGAATAGAATTTGTAACCGTAAAACGATCTGCGAGGCTAGTAGAAGAATGGCAGAGCGGCCCAAGCTAGGAAAACGGGACTTTAAGCTTAGTTATATAAGTAATTGGAAATAAAAAAAAAATTGAAAATTAACAAAATAAAACAAAATAGTAAAAAAAAAATCGAACAAACTTACAAATGAATAATCAGGGAGGGAAAAAAATTGATATCAGTGATAGAAAAACAACAACAGGAACCTCCAACAGACGATACCTAAAGGACAAAAAAATACGACTAAGAAAATAATTACAAGATAAGCTTAAGTGACAACGATGATAAACTGGACGAAGGTGACGGACGAGAAATAAACAAACAAAGGATGGAGAGCAGCACAGGAGGGAAGAACAAAGACTCAAACAAAGAGTGAGGTCCTGGAAAAGAAAAATGAAAGTATAAGATAAAAGATAAAAAAAAATTGTAATAAAACAAACAAATATAAATAAAAGAAAAATCAAAGATTAAACTGTAGTCCAGTTAGATTCACAAAAAAGAATATGAAAAAGAAAAAAAAAATATCAAACACATCAGCGCAATTTAAAACTAGATTCCGAAACAGTCCAAAAAAAAATTGATATTAAACGGAACCTGCGATCAAACTAGTGTAAACAACACATGGCTTGAAATAGCTGGATACGTAAATGGACTGAAGTGAGTCAATCAGTTCATAATTTTGAAGATCCGTCGACCAAAATAAGTAGCGACGGCAGATCATTAACTGAGTTGACTGGGACGATAACTGGTAAACGACAATAAACCAAACACTCCTGATCCGCACATGATTGAGGAGAAAATTCGACTCAACTTCGACGAGCAAAGGACTAAGCCGAAATCTACGTAGGAAAAACTCACCACGACGAATTCATCTTAAGCATGGGAATGAATGAGCAATAGATACAATAAAGTAACAAAACAACTCACAATAAGCCGATCGGTAGTAAAGGTGACGACATCATGTCCAATTAAGTCAACTCACACGTTGACTGTGGCAGTAACCAGGAAACCAAAAGTTGAAGAGTAGGAGATAATGACTCATCATGTCAAAGAGCCATAGCTGCGACGGGACAAACTAAGTCTGGACTGTTGACTTTACAAACATGATCGGTGAGACCATGTGGGGTGAAATAAATTTTCCGTAAGTAGGAGATGAGGCCGAGAAGAGACCTTGTACTCAACTCCGACCACCGAGAAAAAGTGGTGAGACTGACTAAAAATCATATTCTTCTCCAGGAAAAAA
This sequence comes from Rhysida immarginata, assembly GCA_023313115.1. Classification (NCBI taxonomy): domain Eukaryota; kingdom Metazoa; phylum Arthropoda; class Chilopoda; order Scolopendromorpha; family Scolopendridae; genus Rhysida; species Rhysida immarginata. The sequence continues at coordinate 23,424 of JAHWFO010004703.1, read as the reverse complement.
AATTTTTAAATGTCCCCGGGACACGAGACACGTAGACTCGCGCTCCGAGGAAAAAAAATAACGCGACGCTCGTTATAGACTTTAAATATCAGGAACATTAAGAAAAACAAACAGGCACCAGTATTTCAGAGATGAAGCTCACGATCATGTTCGATATTGGTGGTGTAGTACTGTTATACGGAAGTACTTCATAAACAAAAACTTACAGGAAGAAAAATAAAACTGACGAAAATTGAAAGTCAGAACATTATTAAAAACTGTGTTGCTGTTTTTTGAATAATATAGGGTGTGCCAAATTTTAAAACTTTTCATGAAATTTTCGCCATTTAATAATGAATTTTTACAACTTCTACCCGTTGTTCGATTGTGTATTTTTGCATAATTTAACATCAGAGTTTAATAATGAGAGCATATAAAAATCTCTAGTCTGGTTGTTCAATGAAAAAAATGACAGCAAATTGAAAATGTCAGTCATTTTGGGACACCTTTTATTTTTAGTGAAAGGGGAGGAAGCAAAAAGAAAAAGCAACACCACCCAGAAGAAATATTGTAATAAACACCAAAGAGTATAATAAAAATTCTCCAATACAAAATTCAGAAATTGCAGATGAAGAAAATTTTTACGTGTGGTTAGCTGTAAATAACTGGAAGAGTTCTTGAGAAAAATTACTTGCTGCCCAGTAACAAATAAAAGAATTGACATACACTATTTGTCTTTTAAATAAGAGAATGTTTACTTCGGGAAATGTCAGATTTTTCTATATTTTTTATAAATAAATATTAAAATTCTCATTAATTGTATATGTTTTTCTAACAATGATTTACATTAGTAATTTGTGTTTTGATTACAACAATAAAATATTATAAAAAGAACCAACCTGAAATAACAGCCCAATGTCTTATTATTTTATGAGCTAAAGTTTCCTGCCCTCTTCATTTTCGTAGAAATTATGAATAGACTTAAGTAGTATAGGCAGCCCTTTATATACCACTTTCGGCCACGCCCACCACCACTTCCGGCCAAGCCCTTGCCTCAGGCGGTGGTATACAAACCGGCCTCCACATGACCCTTTTTTATCAGTAGAGATAAGATCAAAAGATAAGATAAGCCCAGCGGACAGCCATTTTGGTTGCCATGGCAACAGAGCGGCCATTTTTGATGAGAAGATAAGATAAGACCAGCTGGTCTCCCCCTCCACCTACCATTTTGAGAAAAGGTGGCCACTTCTGTTTTTCTTAATATTTGAATCATATTTTTATGTATCATAATGCTTTATTCAATAAAGATAAAAAGATAAGAAACATGAAAAGATAAGAAAAAGGAAAGAGAGAAAGAAGAAGAAATGGAAAAAAGAAAGAGAGAGAGAGAGAGAGAGAAGGAAAGAAAAAGATGGAGAAACAAAAAGAAGAGAGGATAGTGGACAGAGAGGAAAGAGAAAGAAGGAGAAGTGGTTTTTTTGGTGTTGGTGGTCCTGAATCGCCTGTACTGTTGCCAGAGCGCTCTTGTGGTGACAGTCCAAAAGTTCCGGTCCACCCACACCTATGCAGGCGGGCGGGTGGTTGAGGCAGCTGGGGCACTTCAAGACTCGACCAGGGCGCTGGTTCCTGTGCAGAAAGTGGAGGGCAGAGCTTAGGTAGTCGGTACACTCAGGGGTAGCCGTCGCTGTAAGCCTCAAAGGGGATTGATCTGCACCCCCCTTATGCCGTGGCCAAGGGCATAAGAGCCATGGTGATTCGGTTAACTAGGGACGGTGTGGAAACCTTCCCCTGACTAGTTCGACCACTGGGAACAGATGGTTGACCGTACTTGGGGCTGGGTACCCCACTCCACAGCTGTGCCTTATTCTGATTGGTACCTTACAAAAACAAAACTCGCATTTGTTAACTGTCTATGGGTGAGAGAAACCCACACATTTTCGATTCCAGTTGGCATGACTATGAGAATGTTTGTTGTAAAGTCGTTTGGTCCTGGGGTCAAATTTGGCAAAGTTATTCGGAAAAAACAACCTCATTTCCCAGTGAAATCTAGTTCCCTCGGTGGACGCTCCGTTGTATGGCGCTGCATTCACCAATCCTTTGCAAACGACATGTTTGTGCATGTTTCCAGTAGTTTCAGGCCCATTGGCCGAATGTCTGGGCTCTCAGACCCTTCACCTTGCTGAAGTCAGGTTGTCCGACGGGTTTATAAAGACGGGAAGAGGTTCATGTTAAAAAGCGTGCTGTCGTTCAATGCCTTTTCACGTCAGCTTTGACAACGGCGCTCCCCAAAGGACGCTGGGTGTTTTACGAGAGCTTCGACAACGGCGCTCCCCGAAGGACGCTGTGTGTTTTACGAGTACCGTTGGCGTCCGCAGCATGATGACGAGGGCGCGCAATTCGCCCTACGCATCGCTAAACCGTTAAAATCGCTCAATAAAGGTTTTTTCCAGCTCTTTTCGCCCATTGTCGCACATCCAAAGCGGTCTACCTGTTGTTTTTAAATGTTCTAGTCGTGTGATTTTCTTTTTTACGCTTTACACGGCGGGAAACATTTGCAAATGTGCGCCGACGCGAACAGCACTTCGTTACAGCGAGGTTGTCGGCCATTAGGCGCTCGCACGATGCAAATAAAGGTTTCGGAGCGTGAATAGAGGGTCTGCGGGTGTCTGTATTCGCAAACGACGTGCCACGATGTCTAAGAACGTTTCAAGGCTCCGAATAAATAAATTTTTTCGAACCCATTACGCTTTAATCTCCAAGTTCACGTATTCTGACTTCGTGTGTTGTGCTAACGAGGGCGACGTTCGTACTCCACGTGTATTAGTGAAAGTCTGGATGTTTTATTTGCTTCCTTTGATTTCTACACACACACACACACATACACACACACACACACACACACACACACACACACACACACACACTACTTGTTAATCATTAGGATTGTATGAACCGTTTATACAAACGGAAAAGCTTTATTTCAAAATCGAAGTCGATGGTAACTTCTCCACTGCCCTTCGTTGCACGCATTGCACACACTAGATTCCGACGTCGTTTTCTCGCTCCTGTGCACGCTGATTTCTCGTTAAATACACCGGGAAACAGTTTACAATGTTTTGTGGAACGTAATTCCGTTATCTCTCTCTCTCTCTAATGTTTGGCAAAGTGACCGTGTTTTAAATACGAGTTTTTGATGTGTTGTTTTAAAGGGATGCCTCTACTGTTTTCTGTCGCGGAGCTCGCGCACAGTGGCTGTAGGGGTTGATGATTGCCGGGTGCAGAGGGTTGATTCACCGCTGAACAAGCGTTAACTTTTAACCACTCGAATTTACCGAATAAATACAATACTAACTGTACGTTTAACACATTGTGTTTCCTGAGGAAACATCTAAATTAATGCATTCTGTTTCCGTACATTCACATGACTCGGGGCGCCTCGGTTGAAGGTATGTGCACGCGACGACAACAGCAGCGGCAGTGGTGTCCACTACCTCTGTTTTGGAAACAACGATTGACACATGTTATGGTTATCAAAAAAAATAATTAAATTTCCTACATTCAAAAAATAAATAAATAAGATAAATATTTTTTTTTCCCTCGCAAAAAGAAATTTTTTCTCGCGTACAGTATTTTAATAAATTTTTTTTCTCGCATAAAAATTTTAATGATTTTTTTTTTTTTTTTTATACAACAGATGTATTTTACAAGAATTATTTACAAGGTTTATTTACAAGAATTGTACAAGTATTATTTACCAGAAAATAATAAAATATTTTTACAGAAAATTTTGTGTTCTTCTTTTTCTTCTTACAATACTGTACGTGTTTTCAAGGTAAATTCCCAGCCTTGCCGTTTAAAACTACTCTGGTTGATTTAGTTTAGTGGGGTTGTTAGGGAAGTTAACGTTACAAAAGACGAAGATGATGAAGTTACACATTCGTACTGCAATTATATGAAAAGGAGATTTGTTTTTTACCATTCCCCCTTGTAACCGTAGGGGTAAGTTTTGCTTAGATTGCCTGGTAACATGAACCTCTTCTGATTAGTAACCTGGTAAATTTTTCTTGTCGGCTTCTTGAACAGGTGCCCCTTTGTTTTGTCACAACGTAAATTAAAATCTACAGGTACGTGAACGCTGTGTAGGGAAGATGAGGTCGTGTCTGCTGTGTTTCGAACCAGCTGTTCGATCGTCGCCGTAGTAAGCACATCTAATGCTTTCCTTGTTAAAGAGATCCCTTTGCATTTTATAGAAACCTCACCATTCAAAAAAAACAAACAGTAATTTTTTGGTCCGGCGATGACAAGCTTTTCGATGAAAACACCAGGCCAATACTTTAGTAATGTTTCATCCGTAAGCTGTCCTAAATTAGAACCACGGGGAAGGAGTTCCATTTCGACCGGTTCGCTATAGAGAAGTGAATTCGTGTCGCAATAATGCAAACAATGCCCTAGTTTTTTTATTGCTTTATAAAGTTCTAGGAGGCCGTATGCCATTACGAATGATGCAATGACAGTGTTACCTTTATGGTTAGTCATGGGGTGAGTAGAGGCGTAAGTCACAAGAACTATTTCTTCATTCACAACGTCCAAATCAGTTACCTCCAAGGAAGGCGTCGTCGTAACTTTAAAAAACTCAGCATAATTGTTTATGTAACGTGTTGTTGTCTTTGTTTGGTTGTTCAATCCCAAAAATCCCCAAACGCTATTTAAACATAGCTTGCAAATTGCACGCAAGCCTGGATTTTTCTCTATTCTTTCTGGCTTTAAATCGATGCCTTCCTTGGACTTTACTTCGGCGATGAAAGCCTCTTTTACTTTATCGGTTGTGACAGAAGCAGGCCAGTCAGAGGCTGCTATTTTCTTCCCAAAGAAGGTGTTTACATATTCAGCGAAAAAATGTGTTTCACCACCTTCCGCGTCATAAGTGAAACGCCGCTGATAGTGCCAAACTTCATGCATCTCTATCAAAGTGTAACCATCCTCCAAGGCTTGATAGAATTCAGGGGACGCCCATACAGAACACAACACGCGTTCACCCACGTCGTGGGAGCAAAGCTCACCGTTTGGCACCTCTGCACAGCTTCTATACAATGGGAAAAGCAGTTGACCCCTACATCTGTAAGGTAGAAGTGGCAGCAAAAGGTCTTGCGGCGGTAAAACTGTGGTGTATACCAACCCAAATTACGCATTCGGGGTCTCGTCGAAATCCGACCTGATGATTACCGGATGTTGGCGTGGATATTGTTTGTACTTGTTAACAGCCGGATATAAGGAGCTAAAATCTAAATAGGTTAGGCGCTCCATTTCAGTTGATTCGACAATCGCCGAAAATGCCTCCGTTCTTCCACCGTAGAATGCATCTCTGGGGGTTATATGGTGCGATTCTTTCACCTTAAGACCGTTGCAAAAGGTAGCCATGGCCGCATCCCGTTTCAACGCGTCCTCGTACTTGCACTCCCACATAACCTCAAACGTGTGGTCAGGGAGTGCACTTCTCAGAAAACGAAGTCTGTCGAGGGTGCGATGATAATTCTCTCAATTTGAATTTTCTCAAATGGGCTCCTCGCGTGTGATAGCATGCAGGTCGGGCAAGGAATGGAAGAAGCACCCGTTGAATTCATAGACTGTTTGTTCACGGTGGTCAATTCCATCTAATTGGTACGGTCCGACGCGGTATTCGCCGACACCGTCCGATGCAGTTTGAATATGACCACCGGTGCTCTTCCTTTGCTGCTGCCGCCATGCCAACCACCGGTGCGCTTTCAAACTCTGGCAGTCGTTTGCCCCATAACCGCCAGCCCCATAACCGCCATAACAGGAATTGCTCACGGAGCACTCTGTTGCAAAATCCGGCAATCGTTACATCTTTACAGAACGGGTCATAGCCCGTAAAACGTTCCATAATAGAGAAGCGTTCGCAACCTTCAGCCAACAATTTGACGTCGCTGCGACAATAGGTCTCCAATTCCTCTTCCAAAGACCACTGGTCACCCACGCGCACTTTCTCTGCCGCATACCATGCGAGGAACTCCTGGTACACATGTCGTTTCATACCCCCCACATCAAAATATTTAACGTCGGGGACAGGCCCTTTGTAACTGTTGCTCTTTTCGTGCTCCGAAACCTTTATTCGCATCGTATGAGCGCCTGATGGCTAATAACCTCACTGTAACGAAGCGCTGTTCGCGTCGGCGCACATTTGCAAATGTTTCCCGCCATGTAAAGCATAAAAAAGAAAATCAGACGACTAGGACGTTTAAAAACAACAGGTAGACCGCCTTGGATATGCGACAACGGGTGAAAACAGCTGGAAAAAACCTTTATTGAGCGATTTTAATGGTTTAGCGAGGCGTAGGGCAAATTGCTCACCCTCGTCATCACGCTGCGGATGCCAAGGGTACTCGTAAAACACACAGCGTCCTTTGGGGAGCGCCGTTGTCGAA
>JAHWFO010004703.1:0-16992 GCA_023313115.1 Rhysida immarginata | reverse complement strand
GGTACTCGTAAAACACACAGCGTCCTTTGGGGAGCGCCGTTGTCGAAGCCGATTTGAAAAGGCATTGAACGACAGCGCGCTTTTTAACATGAACCTCTTCTCGTCTTTATAAACCCGTCGGACACCCCGACATTGGCAAGGTGAAGGGTGTGAGAGCCCAGACATTCGGCCAATGGGCCTGAAACTACTGGAAAAACGCACAAACGCGTCGTTTGCGAAGGAACGGTGAACGCAGCGCCATACAACAATGCAGCCACTGAGGGAACTATATTTCACTGGGAAATGAGGTTGTTTTTTCCGAAAAACTTTGCCAAATTTGACCCCAGGACCAAACGAATTTACAACAAACCTTCTCATAGTCATGCCAAATCGAATCGAAAACGTGTGGGTTTCTCTCACACATAGACAATTAACAAATGCGAATTTTTTTTTTGTAAGGTACCAATCAGAATAAGGCATGGCCACTGAGTGGGGTCCCCAGCCCCGAGTATGGTCAACCATCTGTTCCCAGTGGTCGAACTTGCCAGTGGTTGAACAGGATCACTTGCCTACTCGCATGGCCAAAGTGAGTAGGTGTCAGAAGTTAACTTCTGACCAGCGAAAGCTGTGGGCCAAGCTCATGTTGCCTCGTTAGAGGTGTTTTTTTACGTTGGGTGTATCATTATGCCACCTGAAGATCTTTTCAGATCTTAAAAACCTGTGGAGGCAATACCATCTGCCCCGCCACTTCAAAAGTAGTTTCCACACCGTCCCTAGTTAACCGAATCACTACGGCTCTTATGCCTTTGGCCACAGCATAAGGGGGGTGCAGATCAATCCCCTTCAAGGCTCACAGCGACGGCTGCCCCTGTGTGTAGCGGTGGTGCTTGGCATCTCAATGGTGTGTACCGACTACCTAAGCTCTGCCCTCCACTTTCTGCACAGGAACCAGCGCCCTGGTCGAGTCTCGAAGTGCCCCAGCTGCCTCAACCACCCGCCCGCCTGCATAGGTGTGGGTGGACCGGAACCCTTGGACTGTCACCACAAGAGCGCTCTGGCGACAGTACAGGTGGTTCAGGACCACCGACACCAAGCACAGGGTGGGAAGGAGAGGCAGCGTACCCCAAAAAACCACTTCTCTTTCTTTCTCTTTCCTCTCTTTCCAGTATCCTCTCTTCTTTTTCTCTCTCCATCTTTTTCTTTCCTTCTCTCTCTCTCTCTCTCTCTCTCTTTCTCTTTCTTTTTTCCGTTTCTTCTTCTTTCTCTCTTTCCTTTTTCTTATCTTTTAATCTTTCTTATCTTTTTATCTTTATTGAATAAAGCATTATGATACATAAAAATATGATTCAAATATTAAGAAAAACAGAAATGGCCGCCGTTTCTCAAAATGGCGAGTGGAGGAGGAGACCAGCTGGTCTTATCTTATTTTCTCATCAAAAATGGCCGCTCCATTGCCATGGCAACCAAAATGGCTGTCCGCTGGGCTTATCTTATCTTTTGATCTTATCTCTACTGATAAAAAAGGGTCACATGGAGGCCGGTTTGTATACCACCGCCTGAGGCGATGGCGTGGCCGGAAGTGGTATATAAACTGGCCTCATGCAACCGGAAGTGGTGGTGGGCGTGGCCGGAAGTGGTATATAAAGGGCTGCCTATACTACTGACTTATCCTTATTGTAATGCCGATCATTTGTACAATTAAGACAGGAAGTAAGTAAGAAAATTACAAATTGATACAGAAATAAAAAAATACAGAAAGTAAGTTTCCTGATGTTTTCCCCTTTAAAGTAAACATAATTAGCCGTGTCAATTGCGCATGCGTAACAGATCTATGATGTGTTAATCATATGCCAGCCGAACAGGTCCCGACTCGTGCCAGTAGCGTGGTAGCAATGATCCGAAATGGAAGCTCTTATGTATTCTCCCGCCGCCTGCGAGGTTCGGTTGGTGATAAAGTTCTTGAATGCACAGAGCATTCCGCCAACTGAAATTCATTGTCAGCTCTGTCAGGTCTATGGGCCAAACATCATGATTAAGCAGATGTTGCATTGCTGGTGTAGGCAGTTTTCCGAAGGTCGTCAAAGTGTCCATGATGAAGAGCGCAGTGGGCGACCATCCCTCATCAATGATGACGTTGTTGAGCTTGTGCGGCAGCCCTGATCTTGCTCCCAGCGATTTTCACGTTTTCTTGCACCTCAAGAAATTCCTGTCCTCCGGTGAGCATTTTGGCAATGACGAAGAGCTGAAGACGTCTGTCCCACGCTGGTTCCATTCACAGGCGGCAGAGTTCTACGACAGGGGGATACAAAAGTTGATCCCACGATACGACAAGTGTCTCAATTCTGGCGGTGGCTATGTTGAAAAATAGCTGAAACATTGCTGTACTTGTTGCCAATAAATATATTCCTGTAAGTGCAAGTTCTGTTTTTTCTTAAATAGGGAAACTTACTTTCTAGATGCGCCTCGTATCTCAAAACCAGTAAGGTACATATTATTTGTCTGTTCCTTATACCAGGCGATGACTTACCTGTGTAGAGGACCAACCAGCTTCATCATATGGAAAATATCCATCTGAAAGATGAAGTTTAAGACAGCAGCCCAAAGAATTTTATCCTACTGGTTTTCAGGGGCTTGTGAAACGATGGGACAAGTGACTCAATGTAAAGGGAGATTATTCGAAAAAATTATAGTAGTTTTCAAATCAGTTCTCGAGTTTGTTCCATTTCTATATCCATTTGTAACTTACTGACTTCCCGAAATAGGTACATAAAAGTGTGATATTGTTCGTTTATCCCACTCAGTACACTTTTACTCAATTGTTTCACAGAAAAAATGCTAATTTGTTTACTGATGTTACACTGCAAACAATAACCCACGAGGCTGAATGGCAAAGGCAGCTCAGGAAGCCTCGTTTTCGAATTGATTCGATGGTGGCGCCCTCGGACTGTGCACTTAGTCCTTTATGCACATAAAATTCCTCAGAATCTCTGCCTAGTACCGAAATGTGTAACGGAGCAACACATAATAGTAAAAGTAGTGCTGCTAAGAAAAATAATATTTATAGTTTTCATGGGAAGGAAAGATGTGCTTACAGTACAAATGAATTTCATGTCGAAAAAAAGCTCTTGGTACAAAATTATTCAGTTACCTCTACATATCTTTGAAAGACCGTATTTGCTCTGGTTGTGAATCGAAACTTATTCCTAAGAAGATCTTCAATGTTCTTATAAGGAAACACTTCTCTGGAGATAGCAAACGATGCTGTCAATGTACAACCAAAGGCTGTGGACAGGAGCCATATGAAAAGTTCCAGACAAAATGAAACAAACATATTGGTCAGTGTGTCGTATCCCTGCGCTACATTAGGCACTAAAAAGATAAAAAATATATTAAATATCTAGGAGATGCTTGATTTGATATTGTAAAATGAAATTGTCAGTATACCTTGGTTCTGATGAGAATCAATTAGGCTTACAAGTTCCTTTGATTTTGATGGAATTAAATCCATCGAATATATTTTCTTAACTATATATTTGTACACAGCAAAGGATAAACAGGTAACTGTTATGCATATCCAAATGGAGGCCTCGAACGGTCGTAAATAAGCAAGTAAATCTAAATGATCTTCTATTGAAGTATTTGGTCGTTTTATCACAGCCACGTGACTAAGTTCAGTTATGGCCAAAGATGAATCCCGTACTTTCAATGCTGGTAGATTCATCATTCCTAGAATGCTCATATCAACAGTCTAAAAGATAACCAGAAATTTATAAAAATTACTTAATATGTTTAAGGTTCAAAGTTTAAAGTTCTGTTGAATTTAAATAACAGGATGGCCATAAATCACTGTCACGGGGGCCAAGTTCTCAATACAAAAGGGGAATAAAGTGAATTTTTCTCACAATATACTATCCACTCCCCCCCCCCCGATTTGCTTATAAACCCCTTAATGCAGTTCATGGTAACTGTACTGGCACCTCAAGTTGATTACTTAATTACTAATTAACTTTTGCTTCTAGAGCAACCAAATGTTTTCCCAAGAATTATTACACTATCTTATAATTAATTACTTCTGATTCAAGGTGCTTTGTTTGATTTTTAATTTTCTGATAATGGGTGCATTGTTTCAATTGACTGCCAACAACTCTGACCTAATGCATTAAGTGGGCTGACAATTGATCTAGCAAACTTCATAAATACAGTTTCACCCTATGAATGTTTAAATTTCCTCTACTCTCTGTGATTTTTTTTATTCTGGTTGTTCAGCTGGTTGTGTGGAGTCCACTCCCTCACTTTTTATTAGAATTATTAGAAATATTAATTACTTCACTATATAGATGAAATGCGTATAAGTTATATATAAAGAAGATAATTATTCATAAAGCGGGATAAGAAAATAAGGCGAATACGAGATTAATTTGAAATTATTATAAGTTTTAATACGTAAAAGGGGAAAATATTTTTGCAATGAATGATGGGTACAGCTGCCATTTTTTGAGGGCAAGAGGAAGGCAATCCTATACTGCTACTCATCGAAGTGCGCCGTTTTTGCCCGACTTGGTATTGTATAACGATGATAACGAGTTGTTGCGTGTTTGGATGTATTGTATAACAATGGCATAAGTTCAGAGCCATGGCAGCCATGGGTCTCGATGCCCTCAAAAGATGGCGGATATTCAATGTTTATGTTTTGATATTTCTCCCTATATGGAGTTATTTACGATTTATTCATATAAGAAGCGGCGTATATTTAAGTTATAAAAAGTATAATCTGTTATAAACAGATTGGGACAACTTGAGACAATCGAAGACAAGAAAGAGCAATTGCATCAGATTTCGACCAGGTGTTAGTTTGTTTCCGATTATTTTCGTGGAAAAACGCCCACCCGTAGACACCTGCACTCATCTCATGATGAGGAACGAATGAGAGCAATTAATGTATGTGCAACCCATCCCGGTCCAATAAGGATCGTGGGAATGTTGGAAGCACTAGTGTTATTCATGTATAAATAGTAACGAATTTTGGAGATAATCAGAGCAGATCCACCCAAAGAGATTCGGCCAGACCCTCCTCGACAGATGAGAAATAAGGTGAAGAGATTCAGCCAGAGCGATCCCGAAAAGAGGGAGAAAGCAATGCCGCCTTTGAGAGAGACCAACCCCGGACTATAAAGAAACGACGCCGAGAAAGGAGAGCGAGACGACCGCACATCCCACGATGTATAGCAGAGCCACCGCCTTCAGAGTCAGAGCGATTCCCGACAGAGCGTCCTCAGAGCCGAATCATTAGAGCAACAACGCCGCGAGACACACTCGCCGTACAGCGAGAGCAGAGCCGCGGAAGAGAAGCCACGATTAGAACACCCACCCCTGCCGCTAAACTGATTCCAAAGGTAACTTGGAAGGGAAGCATTCCTGAGATCACGCACTTCCTTCGGAAGGGAAGCAAAGCCGTTGGTCCGTTGTAGTCGTTTGCTGGCTGCACGTTAAAGAATTCTTGCGAGGCAAAATTTGCTGCCCCTATAATGCCGCCCTGAAATGACCATAGCATTTGAAAAGGACGTTAATACCAAACAAACCAAACCAAACACACATTATATTTTATTTAAAATCGTATTAAATTATTTAAAAATCGTATTAAATTAATTTAGAAATATATAAATCTATTTGAAAGAGTACCTAATTCATTTGAAAGCGTATTTATTCATTTAAAAGCATATTAAATCCATTTAAAATCGTATTAAATCTATTTAAAAATATATGAGATTCATTTAAAATTGCATGAAACCAATAAGTAAAAACGGTAAGCAAATAATTTTAGCTAAAATAATTTAAACGTTAATTTAAACGGTGGAGGCCGTGGCCTGGTGGGATATTACCGAACACAACTTCTGTGAAGTTAAGCTACATCATGCACGGCTAGTTACTGGATGGGCGACCATCAGTGATAGCCAATCTCCCCCCCCCCCCCCCCGGGGGGGGCGACCAACATACAGCAGTTGTGAATCCATGTCCATCAAGGGAGCCATCTCGTGGGCCTCTTGGCCATACACCCTGGATGGACATATTGGATCCCAATTTCATAAATAGAAATAAATTTATAAGTAAATAAATCAGCTTATTTAAAATATCCAGAAACAAATTTAGATATAAAGCTATAATAATGTAGCGTTCCCTGTGGGAGCACTCTTCTTTTTCGGGCAGTTTTGACTGTCTTGTTGTCCGAGGCTGGCTTAATAAGGGTTAATGTGCCTTCCCTTATTAATGAAAAGGTGCACTCGAAGGCGTTCTGGCGTCAAGTTTTGAAATGAGATTGTGTTATGCCTCCTGTTCGGACAACACCCTTTTGAAGACTATGGCTTTACCGCGGAGACGCTAGGTTTTTCCCTCGATTTGAAGTCTCGATATGAAACTCGGTTTGGGGTACCTTTATCCTTCGGGGGTGGGAGAGACAGGAAAGTCTGGTCGGTAGCCCTTTAGAGGGCAAATAACAAATTTAGCCCTTTAAAAAGGAAAAAGAAAAAAAAAACGAACTTCTGTTTCACTCTTTAGACCGTTTCTTCAGTCCCGTTGGTATTGTGGAAACTGTTTACTTAATTTAATTCTTTGGGCGGGTTTTTAAGTTTTGCAAGTGTTTCGTTTTTCAGTTAAATCCAAAAAATATTTCGTTTTAATAAGAATTAATTTTTTTTTGGGGCTGACCAATTTATTTTAAAATTAAAATTTTTTTTCTAGCAATAAAAAAGAATTGTTTTAAAGTAACATAAACCTGTGATGAACACCTTGGATTTTTGCCCTTGCTGAGGGGAACGTGTTCCCTTATTGTTGCGAGTTTTGCACGCTGCGCTTCACTACTTCTCCGTGGCTTTTGATTCTGGTCATCGGATAGTGCAGACGTATTATTTTTTTTTTTTTGGATGAAGGATCGCGGCTTGTTACGGATCGTGAGGCAGCGTCTCTGATAATCCCTGGCGTAGAAGGGATGTGTGGGTTGCTTGCGAGGAACTTGATTTGCACGAACGATGTCCATGGTTTTATTTTGGAAAGTCCTTACTCCGTGCGGCAGACTTGCGAACATTATGAGCTTTCCTGGAGATTTCGGTTTTGTCGTCATAGCCGCCATGCGATAAATGGAATGAATTGTTCAGAATTGGAATTCGAACACCCTCTCGGACTGAGGCCTCGTTTCATCGCTCTTGGCGGTTAAGGTCCTGTATTCCTAAAAACGAAAAGAATTGAAGAACTCGGACACGGATAGCGCTTCCCAGATAGTGATTTTTCTGTTGTACTTCGACTTACCGTGGAAATTAACTTAATGATCTGTTTCAGACAATCCATTCTTTCTTTCTGGGTCGAGGTGTCAGTGGCAGTCCAGATACGGTTTTGTCTGAGCCTTCCGGATTCCTGCGCATGATGAGCTTCGCAACAATTCACCGGCATTTGGCCCTTCGGGAGTTATCACAACGTTCCCCATCGTAACTCCTGATAGTCCCACGTATTCCGATTTGTGTTCCGATGTCTAGCTTTACTTGTTTTGTTGGTGTTTTGTTGTTGATGTGTCTTGTGTGTGCTTTGTGTGTAGCAATTTATTAGGTTTTTTTTTCTTTTCTGTTTTTTTTTTCTTTTTTTTTTCTTTCCTTAGCCCCGTCTCCTTGTCTTGTGTCTTTTACTGGACCATCGGACGTTGTCCTGCTGCCGTGCGTCGTTTATTCTCTGCGTCGTCTGTGACTTTCTTTCTACTGCTACGGACTTAAACTGTTTCTTTACATTAATTTGGATCGAGGTTCCAACCGCTTTAGAACAGTTCGACTTGCCATAGAAGAAACCGTAGGAGACGTAAGTTTGGTTCATTGCTTCAAAGTGCTAATATTTGTTTTAATTAAAAGAACTTTTACCATCACCTCCACTTCTCCACATTCAGCTTGTTATAGATTACTCTTAATATTTAATTGCAACTACCATGGTATTATCTTCTTTTTTAAATCTATTTTCAGGTCACCTCCTCCTCAGCCAGGGACCGTTAGGAGGTGTTCCTTTTGTTTTCCCTGATCAGGTCTGTTCAGCTTCTCGAGTGTGCGTCGGCTCCGCGCCCTGTACTTTCAAAAATTAATTTATTTCTATTGTAATTTCTGGATGAAATAAATCCTTTATACTTTGTTCGTTCGGTATTACCCGGCTCACTCTCCTGTCTTTCCTATTCCATACTGTACTAAGTACTTCACATGCCCCACTTACCTAACGTGAAGGAGGAGTCTGAAGAATTTTCAGGGTATAGTTTACCAAGGGAGAGGGTGGGACTGTTGAAATAATAATCGTCGGGCTTAATAATTGGATTGGGATTATTGGAAACTTTCTTGACTAACTTCCTGGTCATGCTCCATTGCGGAGTTAGAGCGAAACCACGGAGTTAGGGCTTGCAACGCGTCTTAGTGGTCGATTGTATTTTGGTCTCTGGATTCGATTTCTAGACTATTTTGGGAGGGGTAAGGGGTTAATTGTTTTTCGTTTTTTCTCTTCGAGTGTTATCGCGCTAGCGGTTGGATCGAAATCGCTACAAATAAAGAAATAATTATACAGGGTCAATATAATTAAAGTTACATTTTGACATGGCCATAAAAAACAACTACTATAATACTTGATAATATTATACAAGAGGGCATGGGAAGTTCATACCCACCAAAAAAAAGTTAGTTCAAAAGGTCACCACCAGCATGGAATGGTGCTCTATGCAATATTCGTTTACGAAATTAGATACGAAGACAGGTTAACAATGTGGTTTATGCACATGCGCTTTACAAGTCATTTGGTTTTCAGAAATAAGAAAGGGAGCCTCGTTGCCATTACGCCTCATTTGTTACTAGTCGACGATGTACGGCAGGCTTTGCAACATTATCGTACCGTGCGACGAATACATGTATGTCAGGGGCCTATGAACCGCAGAGTTTGAAGAAGGTGATGATAAAGTTTGAAGCCACAGGTTTGTTATCGGTAGCATCTGGCCGAGGAAGGAAACCCGTTTCTGAGGCAGTCATGGAGGCTGTTTCAGTAGCTGTAGAGGAAGCAAAAATGGAAACCTCACAAGGGGCGTTTAGCGTAAGTGCAGTTGCACGTCGAATGGACTTACCACTGAGTACATTGTACAAGATCGTACCGTAAGGTGCTGCGATACTACCCATACAAAATTCACCTTGTCCAACAACTCGAACCTAACGATCTTCCTCGTAGAAAAACCTTTGCATTGGAATTCCTTGCACGGATGGAGGTGGAGGAGCATTGGCCATAGAACATTTTGTGGACGGACAAGGCCCAATTTACCTGAATGGGGATGTCAACACCCATAACTGCAGGGTTTAGGCCACTAGCCCCCCTCATGTTCTCCACCAAATTCCATTGCATTCTCCCAAAGTTACCATGTGGTGTCATAATTGAACGGTATTTCTTGAAGAGCAGTCGAGAGATAGACTCGTGACATGCACTGTAACTGCTGCTCGCATGGCGTCGATGCTAAGAAGTTTTGTGATACCAGAACTTCAGCAACGCGGCATTTTAGACGCAACGATTTTTATGCAGGATGGGGCTCCACCTTATATTGGTACATGTGTCATACAGTTACTTCAGCAAAATTTCACAGAAGAACGGATTATAGGCCGAAACTTCCCCCTTTTCTTGGCCACCCCGGTCACCAGATATCAACCCCTGTGGCTTTTGAATCTTGGGTTACCTCAAAGCCACTGTTTATGGCGATAACGCCAGGTCTTTGTCGGAACCGAAAGATGCGATACGCCGACGGGTGTGCAACATTCCTCCTGATATGCTGCGAGCTACAGTTGAGAACGCAGTAATCCAGTGTAACCTGCTTTCAGTAAATGGTGGAAGCGACATACAACATGTAACTAATTTTAGTAATGATTAAAGACTTGTTAACCTGTGTCTTCGTCTTTAATTTCGTATACGATTATTGCATAGAGCGCCATTCCATGCTGGTGGTGACCTTTTGAACTATTTTTTTCTGGTGGATATGAACTTCGCATGCCCTTATGTATAATATTACCAAGTATTATAGCTTTTGGTCCAGTAGTTTTTTTTTTTTATGGCCATGTCAAAATGGAACTTTAATTATAAAGACCTTGTATATATTGGTTTCACTCTGTTTGTGTGTCTGTCCGTCTGTATTTCCGACGATTACTTGAAAATGCTCTAACTTTTTTAAATTCTGCTTTCGCTGTTCGATAGAGACCCTTCCTGAGTTCATCTGATTAGTTTGTCATTGAAATCGATCTAAGAGTCACGTGACTATTGAGACCCCAAACTCCCCCATTAAATTTTTCTATTGGCAATATAAGGCATGTATTATATATCATTCGATAGGAAATGAGGAGCACAAGTCGAATATAACATTCTTTTCGATTTTGAAAGTGATACGTCCGAGAAAATGACCCCCAAAGCGTACTCCAATGATCCCATATTATAAGCTTTGGCTAAAGCTGTATATAAGAATAAAGCTTTATCGCTACGTTTCTTTCTCCGGCTGGCCGTCGTTTGCATGATAACGTGAAAATGGATGAACTTAACTGCGATGTATCAACTTTTGATGCACTTTCGTGGGCCCCTTCAAGCACGTGCACTTATGTTAAGAAAATGAATTTAGGGCATGACTGACGAGTCATAGGTGAATACAGTGTTACTTTTTGTTTATCATTTAAACATTGTTGACTTCAGCTTGGAGCACGTGCCCATTATGAAGTTTTGTGGAGGCACGTGCTCATTTCGTTTTTAAACTTCAGTGCTGTTAGGCCTATTTTAATAAATGGCTAATTAATGCTAAGTCTATTGATGAGATATACACACGCATAGACTCTGCCTCCATAGGATTGCTGCCCCCAAGACTTTGATTATGCACTATAAAATATTGGATTTTTGAAATTTTGACTTCGGATTCTTAAAGACCATGAAAAAGTTGAATAAGAATGTCCATAAGACCTACCCTCTATCTCTTTATCTTCATCGAAAAAATTGGTTTGAAACTTTCAAAGTTCCACATTTTGAGTGGCTCTATCACCTAAATGGTAGGATCAATTGAAAAAACAACAAGAATAAAAATTTTCTCAAATGCTGTGTACAATCTGAAAATATCATTAAAATTAGGGGTTCCTATTTAAGATTTCGCAGTTACCCCCTGCACCCTCCCCCACGAAGAGGAAAAGGGGCTTAATTTTCGCCCAATGAATTTCTTCTTGTACTCTTCACTCACAACTTGCTTCGGCCTCTCCTTCAAGTTTCTTTTTACTTCCCACGACAAGTGATGAAGTAGACAATGTTATTGGTCAACATAAGTCTTCTCGTGTTCCAGATCTCCTTGGTTTCGGTTCTGACGTTATTATTAGCCTGAAATACTAGATCGCAGTTCCTTTGACAAAATTTTCAACTACTCTATAAGTTTCAGAGTTTATCCATGTGTTCTTAAGTTATCTAGAGTAGTACCGATTTTTAAGAAAGGTGACTCTAGACAATTCAAAAATTATCGACCAATTACAGCTCTGCCGTTCATCTCTAAAATTCTTGAAATGCTTTTCACCCGTTTTTCTCATTTTATTTATGAACAGAACTTCCTTATCCGTGTCAGCACGGTTTTACACCTTGTCGTGATCTTCTCGAATTTTTATCGTCCGAGCTGTCTCAAAGGAGGCATGTGGCACTTATCGACTTTACCAAAGCGTTCGACTCGGTATCAATAAATTTACTACTCTCTAAACTATCTTCTTATGATAATATCCGTGGGATACCACTCTCTTGGCTTCACAGTCTATTGTCTCATCGTAATTATTTTCTTCCTCACTTCTGGAAGAATTTTTTTATATTAACCAGGAATCTTGGAGTGCCGCAGGGGTCGATTCTTTCTCCCCTACTCTTTTAAATTGTTTGTTAACGATTTGCCCTGCATTTTCTTGTCTTCTAAACCGATTTTATAAGCTGATGACATTGCACTTCTTCTCTCCTGTTCGAATAGCTCTTGATTGCTCTCTGCCATAAATTTAGCCTTAGAGGAACTGAGAAGTTGGTGTCTCACTAATTTATTAGTTGTAAACATTGAAAAGACGAAGGTGATGCTTTTTCACTAAAAAAACAAACTTAACAATCCTTCGTCAGCTCTAATTTATTATGGTAACTCTTTAATTACAACGACCACAGTGTCTACTTATCTTGGCCTTACTTTTACCCCTGATTTGTCATGAGACGCCCATGTTGATATTTTATTATTGAAACTCAATAAGAAACTTGGTATAATTTCCAGACTTTATTTTCTTCCTTATAATATTTTACTTTTGCTTTATTTTTCCTGGATATATTCTTGTTGTGCTACGGGATCAATTTTGGGACTCTACTTCTAAGGAGGGTTGATTCAGATAAAATGAGACGACTTTAAACGCCGCGTATGACCTTGACGGAATGTGATTTGCATGACTCGTCCACTATTCATGGAGATTAGCTTTGTATACACTTGTTGCTGTTATTTGGGACATTTCGTGCTGAAACATGGCTTCCAAAATCACAGCTTTTTGAGAAGGGTATATGTTTGGCCTTTCCAACGCTAACTTCAGTCTTTCGTGCATTGTGGAATTATGCAAAGGAAATGGTATTGTGATATCCAAAGCTACTGTGGGTCGAATAATCAAAAAGAACAAATTGCGACCATCTAATGAACGTGGACGAGCAGAGAAGCAGACCAGAAACAAGCCCCAGCCAACACGCCCAACTCAGATGGTTCGAGAAATCCGGTCTGAAGTGCTGAAAGAAAATCCCCCCACACAGAGAAGTCTAACCCAAAGGAAAGGTATTTCACAGGCAACAGTCTCCAGAATAATTCATGACAATCTTGGGCTGGAGCGACATCATAAAGCGCGCGGTCACACAACTGAGTGACTGAACACAACTGAACACTGCCAAGTCATCTGTGGCTTACTACAGGAAGATGGAACAGGAGACGGGCATACGAGTTATTCCCTTCTCTCATGTGCCTGTAAAATCTCCTGACGCATCACCGATGGATTTCTGTGGTTTTGGTCTCCAGAAACGACGGCTCGGAAGTCGCCGACCAAGAACCGTTGATGGGCAATGGAAAGTGTGCCAGCAGGTGTGGAACGAACTTTCCATGGAGTTTCTCAAACTCAGCCTACTTCAATGGAAATTACGGTGCCGGGCGATAGTCCAACAACGTGGTTCTCACATCGAACACAACCGATGGTGGCGCCATGATATTACACCATCGTAACAGAACTGCAAAGTCGTCTCATTTTATCTGAATCAACGCTCTGTACATTTAACCTTATTCGAATATTAAAATTACAAAATGGTTCCTCCGAATACGTCTTCAACTTCCGCGATCCTCCCCGCCGGAGGTCTCGAGGCCCCAAATACAATTGAAGTTACAACATCCGCAAGGAACGAATTAGGAACCTGAAATTTTGTATATTCATAGTGTGGTACTAAAAAAAATATAGCAAATATACAAGAAATGTGATGTAGGCCTATGGGGCCCGCCAGAAGACCCCGAGGTCTCAAATATAAATGAAGTTAAAACATCTGAACGGAAAGGTCTAGAAACCTGAAATTTTGTACATTTTTAGTTTGGAACTAAAAAATATAGCCAATAAGGAAGGAAGCTGATACACGCCTCAAGAACCCCGCCAGGGGCCTCGAGGCACCAAATACAATTGAAGTTGTAACATTTGAACGGAAAGGCCTAGGAACGTGAAATTGTATATATTGATAGTGTGGTATTAAAAAAATATTGCAAACATACAAAGAAAGTAATATAGGTTCCAGCAGAGCCCCACAGGCCCCAAACTCAAGCAAAGCTACAACTTTTAAACGAAAAGATCTAGCAATCTGAAATTTTGTTTACTTATAGAAAATTACTTAAAAATTTAGATAATATACACAAAAAATGGTATAAACCTCTTGGGTATCGACAGGGGCCCTGAGGCCCCGATCACAAATCAAGCTATAACTTTTGAACCAGAAGTCCAGCCACCTGAATTCTTGCATATTAATGATGTGTTACTTAAAATTTTAGTTATTTTACACTAAAATTTATATAGTCCTCTGCGGCCCTGTCAGGAGCCCTAAACACAAACAGATCTATAATGTTTGACGAAAAGGATTAGAAATCTGAAATTTTATATACTTATAGTAGTTTACTAACATACACTAAAAAAGAGTATAAGGCTCTAAGGTCTCCACAGGGGCCCTGAAGCCCAAATCACAAATCAAGCACTAACATTTGATTAATAAAAAAGGCCTAAGAACTTGAAGTTTTGTATTTTTTGTATATACAAGGAGACTGGTATAGGCCTCAAGGCTCCTGGTATTTAAAAATTTACCTAATATATATTAAAAATTATATAAGTCTCTTGTCAGGGGCCATGCGGCCTCAATCTCATATCAAGCTAGAAATTTTAACCAGAAGTCCAGAAACCTGAAATGTTTTATATTTATCAATATGTTGCTTAGAATTTTAGCTATTACAAACTGAAATTGATATAGTCCTCTGAGGCCTCGGCAGGGGCCGCAAGGCTCCAAATAGAAATCAAGGTATAACTTTTGAAAGAAAATGCCTAAGAACCTGAAATTATGCATTTTTACAGTGCGTTACTAAAAAATATAGACAAAATACAAGGAAACTGATATAGGCCTCTGAAGCCCCGACAGGGTATTACTGATATAAGCTTTTGGGGTCGCCATTATGCTTAACATTCCAGCGGTGGCGCGCGGACTCAGAGACCGCATCACTACATTTTTGTGAATATCTTCTTATGAATTTAAAAGAAACAAATGACCGCTTCTGTATTCTCCCAACTTGGACCCTTCTTGAAGTCCGTATGTCAAAATCCACGATTTCTTCCCTAGATTCAGATATATGGGGCGTGCGGTCTCAGGAACCGCGGGCCGCCAACTTCGTTACTAAAATAAATCGATGTAAAACTCGTTTTTTTAAGGTTTTAGCATCATCTAAAATCTTATTAACGACGGTACAGATGTATGTAACATGCATGCCACACGCCATAACTTTTGAAAGGATTGATCTAGAGGCTTGAAATTTTCTACACTCGTAGGCCCTATACAGAAGACGAAGCGAAAAATATAGCGAATCCTCTAGGGTGGACCAAACCATCTGTTTTGTGGTTTCCCGAACTGACTTCCATTCGTAACTATGGAGTTTTCATTGCGTTCGAGCAATTTGTGACATAAGAGTTTGACTGTTGACGTCAGAATTTAAAGAACTCTATTTGAAGTAAAGCGAATCTTCCCGCTACTACTCGTAACATTTTGATGCCGTAACTTTTGAAAGGATTGACTTAGAGGCTTGAAATTTTTTACACATGTAGGCCCTATAAAGAGGACGGTGCGAAAAATATAGCAAATCCTCTTGGGTGGCCCTGGGCCCCTCAGGGGTCACTTGTATGAATTTCATGGTTCCTTTTTTATCTTTAGAACAAAGAGGGAAAAAATCTTGAAATTTCGTAAATTTGTAGTGCGGTTCTAAAAAAAAAAATAAAACCAATATACAAAAAAGGGTATATTTGCATTTTAGTATACCAAAGCTCATACTAATTCAGGATTCCTTAATACTTGCGGAAAATAAAGATAAAACTTAACGAAATGTTAACACACTGGCAGCATATACTTTCGGTATAATATCTCATGCACATTCCGCGTTATCCGTCACTAAAGTGGTGGTTTTCCGGACCGCTACACTGTAAGCTCACATCTTAAGCCCGAGTTCTATGGAGTGATAAAATACACCAAGAAAAGTGATATAAGCCTCTAGGGCCCCACCAGTGGTCACGCGCTAACATTTGAACGGAACGATCTAGGAACTTGAAATTTTGTATATTTATAGTGTTGTATTAAAAAAATATAGCAAATATACAAGAAATGTGATGTAGGCCTAAATACAATTGAAGCGCTAACATTTGAACGGAACGATCTAGGAACCTGAAATTTTGTATATTTATAGTGTTGTATTAAAAAAATATAGCAAATATACAAGAAATGTGATGTAGGCCTATGCGGCCCGCCAGAAGATTCACGAGGCCTCAAATACAAATCAAGTTATAACTTTTGAACGGAAAGGTCTAGAAACATGAAATTATGTATATTTTTAGTTTGGTATTAAAAATATAGCCAATATAGAAGGAAGCTGATATAAGCCTCTAGAACTCCACTAGGGGCTTCGAGGCACCAAATACAATTGAAGCTATTACGTTTGAACAGAAAGGCCTAGAAAGCTGAAATTTTGAACAGAAAGCCTAGAAACTATCATCCCTATTCCCTTGTGTGGTACTAAAAATATTGCAAATATACAAAAAAAGTAATATAGGCCCCAGCAGAGCCCTACAGGCCCTAAACACAAGTAACAACTTTTAGAAGAAAAGATCTAGAAATCTGAAATTTTGTTTACTTATAGAAAATTAAGACCAACAGAAAAAAAAACCTGTTATTTTTAAGAATATTCGTATTTCGTATTCAATGCCAATACTTTGGGGTTCTTTATTCTATGCCAATCCGAACTCGTTGAGGTATTAGCAGTGAATAATGAACTCAAGAAGTTCGAAATAAGCTTACGTATATGCTTAATATAATTATTTTGTGGAAAAGAGGTTGTTTTCAGTTGGTCATAAGACCAAAATGAAGTTTTGGGATGCGGTAGTTTTCTTCAACGAACTGTCGAAAGAATCACCCTTGGAACTTAAATCTATAGATGGTCATTATGCATCATTGTTGAGAGAAGCCAGGATCCTAACAATGTCGTTATCCACAGTCCTTTCCAATTTGTGGCCGAGAGGGCTAGGGCGTAGGCTTTCTAGTTCTCGAGTCCGCCTGGCCGCGGGTTCGAATCCCGCGTTGGGCATGGATGTTTGTGTTTGTCCTGGGCTGCGTACTGTTATAACTTGTGTAAAAGGCGCAAAATGACCTTTGTAGTCGACGCCAAAATTTCCAGAACCCCCCCCC